>CM060096.1:9150045-9278908 GCA_030522485.1 Stenchaetothrips biformis | reverse complement strand
AATGGTGCGCCAAGGCTCGACACCGTCGTCGTCCCGTGTCGGCGAGCGGCGCGGCGCGGCCATTAGGCGGCGGAGCGCGGGGATGAGGCGCTGCTGCTGCTGCTGCCGCGCCACCGGCCGGACATGTCGCTGCCTTTGCATACACGACGCTAATTGGAGCACCCCTCCACCCTCGCCGTGTGTGCGTGTGTGTGTGTGCTGGTCTGGGCGGCGCAGGGAGCAGGGAGGGCGTTGGGTTGTCCCGCACCAGACACCAGCTAATTGTCGCACTAGTTGTTCCAAGTTTATCGGCCGCGCCCTTTCCACTCCTGTTCCGACCCTAAGGTCCTACCGGGTACAGGCCTCGACGCTGCACCAGGTGGTGACCCGCAGCGACCACCACGCCAACACCTTGTGACCACGTGACCACTACGCTGTGACCCCCCGGCGCCTGGGATCCGTGGCCGCGCTGTGACTGATGACCCGCCGATCGGCACGCACCGGCTGATCCCGAACGGCGCTCTCGTCGCCCTCTCCCTGGCATCATGGGGCGTCCCGCGGGGCGCGAGAGAGATGGAGCCACGGAAGCCCCATCCGGAATCAGTCTACTCAGCATGAAAAACGAGGCTCGCGTGCGTCACCCTTCATCATAATTTCACCGACGTGACAAGTTTGCAAATTTGGAATTTAGCGTCCGCTGCCACGACCCGGCCCGGCCGGCTCGTTGCGGTGCCGCCGCGTGTCGCCCGACTGGATGAACTGGATTGATGGCTGCCGGTGCGGGTGCCTGCTGGAGCGCGGCTGAACAGGGCTTTGCGTCGCTCCGTCTCTCTCGCACTCAAGGGCCGTCCCGTGGGGGTGCGAGAGGGATGGAGGGCCAAGGCGCTGTCCGGAGTCAGCAATCACAGCGCGCAGTGGGTGCCCCGCGCGCGCGCTCGACAAGCACACGCACGCACCTCATTAGAAAGTTCACACACACGCCCGCCACGCAGTGTGTGTCGCGATCCCGTTCTGTCTTTGGGAAAGCACAGCAAGACGCATTGGCGGCACCGAGCCGAACCCGCGGCCCTCAGCTTGCCCGGCCAGGCCGCCGAGCAGCGCCATTGTCTACTGCGCGACTTTGCGTCAACGAGTTGAGAGCACCGCACAAAATCTGCAAAATTAGTCACCTTTCCTTTTGGTTTGATCGTTTGTCGTGGGTTCGAATCCCCGCGGCGCGACTGGTGCCTCGTCATTTTTCCGGCAGCAGTTCGCGGGTGCCGAGGGTCTCGCGGCGTCGCTGCCGGGCGTCGCGAGGCGCGGTGGAGGGGCGCGGCGCCGCGGCGGCCTGCCTGCCTGCCTGGCCGAGGCGCGGTGCGCGAATAGAATGGGCGGGGCCGTTCGCGACGGCCAATCGAGGGACCGCGCGCCGACCCCGCCCAAACAGCGCGACGACCGCCCCCCGCGGACTCACTACACTGTCAACAAAGAGGCGAACGACGCGCACTGTCGTTGTGGCAGCCCTGACGTCGCCGCGTCCGTGGAGTGACCGCGGCCCACAGAGCCTGTCGCGGTGCGAGAGAGACAGAACGACGACGCTAGTTTCGGAAACAGCCTATCTCGCCTGCGGCACTTTGCTGCACAAGTTTATGAACTAGCCGACTTGAAAACGCAGGTTGGGGAAAAAAAAAAGAACGCGGGTACCCTTCGACGCCATCCTCAGCGCTGCGCTCTGATCCGATCGGGTACTCGAACTCGTCGCGGAGGCATTCGGCCAGCTCGTAATGGCCGCCATAACTATTTAGTGACAAATGTGGCGACACAGAAGCGGCGGCGCGATGCGGCGCGCCACGCCGAGCGCGGACCGCGTGGCGAGCACCGCGTGGCACCGCGCCGACGTCCCGAAAAGGGCCTCCGGGATGCCGGGGTAATTGTTGCGGCACTTGGACCAAAAGCAGCGGCCGCGATGGAAGGAGCGGCCGTCGATAAATCAGCCTCATATCGCGCCGTCGTGCGACCGCGCCGACGACGCCGCAGCGGCGCTCCGACTTCTGGGCGTGAGTGTACGTGCGCGCGGGGCGTGGCGCGGCGGCGCGGCGCGCACGCACGACGCCGTGCGTCGCGGATTGCGACCGCGCTCCTCTCGCTCATTTCCAACTTTTGTCACGTCGTAAATTAGATCGTTTGCGTTGGCTTCCAATTTAAAGACGTTCGTCGTCGCTGGCGCAAAAAGGCGTCCGTGCGGCGGGTACAGGCCCGGCCAAGAGTGTGGCCCGCGGCCCGCGTTGGAAGTCTTGCAGCACGGACCGCAGGACATATTTGAAACGAAGTCAGCTTTGGACTAATTGAATCCGATACGTCCCTGCGCCGTTTTACCAACGTCTGTCCTTTTTTCTGCGGGCGTATTCCTTCGCGGGGTTGGACTAGCCAGGTGCGCTGCCCACCTGACGTGCCGAAATAAGGAGCTCCACTGAAAAGGCGAGCCGTCCTGCAACAGGCGGTGCAACGCGCACCCTCCGCCGCCGACCTGTTGACCATTGTCCACCCCGCCGGCCTCCCCGTATCAAAACAGATAATGTTTGCGGTGCGGCTCGCCACGGCGCGGCTATTACGCTTCGCGGGGTTGCGCACCCCTTTTCCCTTGTAGTGGCGGCTCCCCCTCCCATCCCACTGGTCGCCACTTGACCGGTCAGTCGTAATCGATTTTCGGGGCGCGTCGTTAAGCTTACTTCCCAGTCCTCATTGGCATTTATACGGGTTGCACGCCATAAATTATAAAACATATGGCAAGGGAGGATTTTTAAATAATTTTTTAATTTTTTTTTGTGGCCTAGTTTGAGGAATGTTGGCTGTGTAGGCGGGCACACTGAGTCGCGCTCCAGGCGCTCCAATCCTTAGTCTCGCGAGGAAATTTTTCCACGTGCCTTTCTGCGAAAACGGACCTGCCAGACACGGCGCGGCGGGGGCACGGCACGGCACGGCACAGCACGCGCGAGGACCATCGACCATCGGCAGCTAGAAAGCTGTCCTGCACTCGCCTCCTTCGCCTCAATGAGCGCCGTGAAGCAGACTCGGAAAAACCGTGTACTTGTCGTTGGGGCGGGCCGCACGCACGGCGGCCAAAAGAAAAGTCTCGCGAGTCGGTATTTGAACCCGGCCCTCTTGCTCTGGCTCCTTCGATGTTGGTCGCGGCCCGATTGACAGACCCCTACGGCCCTGAGCCACCGACATGCCTGTTGTTTCTGTCCCTCGCGTCCAACGGGACGGCGGAGCAGCCGGCGGACGCACGGACGGGCCGGCACAAGCCAATTAAGACATAAAAAGCGAACGACGTCTGCAGCGAGCAGTAGACTGATTCTGAGAGTCGCCTTCGTCTTTCCGTCTCTCTCGCGCCTACAGAGAACGCCCCATGAGTGCGAGAGAGATAGAGCGACGCAAACGACTCTCGAATGAGCGCGCGGTAGCGTCCACCCCGGCTAGGGACCCTCTGACGGGCAAGGGGCGCCAGGCAACGCGCTCGCGCCCGAGGGGGAAATAACTGGCCAAAAGCATGTACACCAAAAATTAAATTTAAAAAAATTTCAAAAATTTCAAAAAGTTTTCTTGAAAATTTGAAAATTTTTGAAGATTAATCGTAAAAAGTCACGAAATTGTGTTTCCAGGACCGACCTAACATTGATTATTTTTCACTGCCCACCTCAGTGTGCTTCAAAGGCACGGCAATGCGCACTCACTACTATCTGCCGTGGTGGCTGGACGTGTCGATGCGTCGATTTCCCGGTACGAGGATCGGCGGTTCAAATCTTCTTACTTCAAAGCTTTTTTTTCACTGACCGCTGCTCATCGTCGCTTCAAGGGCCCGCTTTGATCGACGTCAGACATGAGCCGTGGTGGCTGAGAGTGAAAAGGCGTCGACCCCCGAACGTAAGGTTCGGGGATCGAACCCCACAAATGCCTTTCATTTTTCGACTGGCTTCCTCCCACTGCGACTCAAACCCGTCCTCCAACACTCGGCAGACGTGCAAGTCAGGGTGGTGTAGTGGTCTAGGCTCAATCCAGGCCATTACACCCGGGTGTCTAAAAAGCAGTCCGCTTCGGCGGATTGGCCTCGGCACTGGTTCGATCCCCGATCGAGCCAGCCACTCGAGATTGGTCGCGAGTGGGTCCATTCCGATTCGTCGGATGGAGTTGATAAGTCCTTTGAAGCTGGCCCACTGACTGCATGTTCGGGTCTGGGAGCGCCGGACAGCGGGTGTACCATTTGGGTACCGACCAGCCTGCGCAAACAAAAGCTCCCAAAACTACTCTCTCTCTCTTTCTTTCTTTCTCTGTCTCTCTATCGTCTCTGCCTTACTCTACTCTGCCCATGTTTGAGGCGTGTCGGCGTCCTCGGGTCCTACTGGGTCCCCCGGCGTACGATATCGAAGTCGCTGGATCGGATTAACCCAGTTACCTGATAGCACCGGTTCCCATCCCGAACACCGAAGTAAAGCAGGAGGCCTCCCCATTAAGACTGGGGAGGGGGTGTAGAGTTCCATTTTTTAAATTTATTTTTACTTAAACACGATCGCCAGCGCCCGGGAACACCGTTTCCCATATCCAAACACCAAAAATTTCAAAAAATTCAAAAAAATTCAAGAAATTTAAAAAAAAAAACGTACACAAAAATTTCGAGTTGTTTCCCCCTTGCTCGCGCCCCGTGTCCGCCGGGCCTGCCTACCCCGCGGGCGCTGTGTCTCTCTCGCACCCTCCCACGACGCCCCACGAGTGAGAGACAGAGCGACGGGACACTGCCCGCCCTTTTGCCATTGAGCTCCAGCTTGAGGCCCAGCGTGCCTGTCCGGTCCATTCAAAGGGGCGAGGCATCGGCCGCACGTCACGCAGGCTGCCGTCCCTCTCGCACTCGTGGGGCGTACCGTGGGGGTGCGAGAGAGACAGAGGACGCACTGGCGCCGTAAAACACGCCGCGGAACGAGCGGAACCCGCTGCACGCGTCATCCGCAGCCCAGAAAAAGGTATCGAGTCCGAGGTAGCGGTCCCTGAAAAACCACCTCCGACAACACATTTTGCGTTTTTGTTCTTTTTTCTGGTGTGCGCACTCGTAAATTTTCAGGTCCTTTTTGGTAATAAGTAAGAGATTTTTGGACTCAAAATTAAATCGTTTTCTTCAGCTGCTGCTTTTTTTTTTTTTTAGCGGTACTCATAGCGGGAGTAGTGGTAATCCCACTCGAGTGTCGCGGATACTCACTGCCTGCGACTTAATTCACCTCCTCCGTGTCTGCCAGCCTACTTTGTCTATCTTGCCGAGCACGCACTGCGCGCTTTAACGGGGCAGCGCGCGCCGGCCGGATGCGGGCCGGCTCGTTCTCCCCGCGCATCTTTGTTGCAATGTGGTTTTATGGTGGCGAATGGCTTCCGATCGTCAATGGCCGGACTCGGCTAGACCATTCGTGGCGCCGCGCTGCGCGCACCTGACCCGAGTGGGCGAGCCATCGCTCTATTGTACGCTATCTCGGAGTGTCCGTTACTACCGGACGTTAAAGTGTCTGCCTACGCGGCCCACAATGGCTCCACTTGTTGTTTTTGAGAGGGGCAAAGTCAAAAACAAGTTGGAAATTTTACAAATATACACACAATCGTAATAAAAGAAATTAATTCGATCAAATAAAATTTATTTGAGGAATTACCTGGGGATTGCATGGCATGGCGAGCAGCACTTCGTGTACTGCGCGTCGTTTTTTGTTCGTCTGTTTTGTTTCTGCAAATGTTTAATTTGATGATCGGTGGATGCTGAGACTGTTTTGACGAGCCAGCCGTTTGGCCGGCCCCGTCCACCTCACCGTCGCGCGTCCGACAACAAGCAGAGGCTCATACATTAAACATGCCTCGCGATCAAATGAAAGTCTCTCCCGATTCCATCGTCCTTTCCGCGTCCTTTTTTGTGAGCGCCAACTGCTGTGGGAATTGGCGCAGCCCCAAAATCCGATTTTTGCGGCATCGCCTCTGCGCCTCGGCCACCACGGCGCGAAGGGGAGTGGAACGGGGTCTCTGACGCGAGGAGGGAAAAGCAGCCAAAGTAAAAATTGCCAATATGTGCAGAGTGTGCAAACAGCCCGGCATCCGCGAAAAAGCAGCTCTCAGAGAGACCCGTGAGGAGACCCCACGGCGTCTTGCACGAGTCGGTAGTCAGATCACGCTCCCTGAACCAGGGGCTGCGGCGAGGCGCGGCGAGGCCCTCGGGTCGCAGGGTCGAAGCCCTCCCAGGGGACCGGGTACCGCGGCAGGTACCCGTGGGTGCCTGCAGGACCCGGAGGTGCCTGGCCGTGCCTCGGCGGTACTCGTCGCTCCCCTGCGCATTTTATTATCGAGAATAAAAGATCCTCCGGGGATCGAGCATATAAAACTGTTGCAGCCACAAACACAAACGACTGATCTCGCTTCAATAAAAGCCCGTTGTTGTTTGTTGTTGTTGCTGGCCGGCCCTTGCGTTGTGTTACCTGATACAATGTGCGTGTCTCGTTTTGGCGCCGTTTGACTGCTGCGCGTTGTTGTTTAGTCCTTCCGGCCCAACAAAGGCACCCACAATTTACTGGCCGGTGTTGCTCTCGACTGCGAATAGTGCCGCGAGGTTCGTTATTCGCAGTCGTTTCTCGTTAGGAACCCGCACCGTCGTCGTTGCTGTTATTGTTGTTGTTATTGTGGTGGTGCGCTAATCGGGCCGATAGATGGCGCGGCGATCGAGCGTGCGCCAAAGGCGGTGTGACAGATTGAGCGCCGACTTTATATAGTAGTCGAACCAACAGGCAATCACTTGCAGCGATGCATACTCCCAGCCAGAGCCGAAGGCAGAGCCGGCGACGCAAATGGCGAAGATTCGCGCGGCCCAATCGTCTCTGCACTATACAGTACACTCAGCCTTGCTCTGGCCAATGAATGCGAGCAGGCGCCACACACGCACACACACACACACAATCGGACTATAAAAAGAATAACCGCAGACAGCAACGGTTTTATAGTGCATGCGCGGCGTGCTCCCCAATGTGGGAAGGCGGCGGCGCCGTGGTCCCATGCTTATACACGGCGATAATTAGTGCATGCAAGCCTGGATTTAATAGTTAGAGTGACCTTGGCGGCTGACCTTGATCCATCCACCACATCCGCGTGCTTTTGCAGCTCGGCGTCGTCGTCGACGTGGTGCGGGAGGAGGTGCAGGACGACGGGCAGGCCGAGGACGGCGTCGAGGACGTGACTGATTGCCGTTATCTACCGCCAACGATCCGCGTCTCGTTATTCAAAGCGCGAAATTTGATTACGGCTTGGCAGCGCCGGCCAGAGCGCCAAAATGGAACCTCGTTTGTCAACGCCGCGTTGCAGACAACTCTTTGGGATTCAAAGGATTCTTTCCCGGCAAGTCGAGGCGACGAGTAATGAATTCCCTCATTTCAGGTGACTGTACTTGTTCTTATCCGCACGACGACGCTCGGCTCCACCATGAAAAGTGTGTTCCTCCACCGCGAGCACATCACATTCCCGTCCCGCAGCTCTCCGTCAAATTCATGTTTTTCGACCGCCATGGTCCATCGAGGCCGCCACAGTCAATGCAATTTGTGGTGTCTGTCGAGTCGATACCCTGTTGGCTGGGAATGGAAGCAGACTTTTGCAATTTTAGCGCTCTCCTTTTCCAGAGCGTTGCACGTACACGGTGTCATTTTTGCACGATCAACATCGCTGGAGTAACGAATGTCAGTCAGTATTGGCGAAATGCAAAATGACATTTCCTGCATGCATAACGCTTGTCGGGGTTTACGAGATGAAGTCAGCATTTTCATTCGGTGTACTCGCTCGGCGATCGGCGCCGCGGAGTGTGTAGCCAAGAGCATCAAAATCTCGCGATAAAACGGCGGCGCCAAGAGCTCTCGTAACAATTTCCAACTAATTAATTACTGTCGCGGTGATTTTTAAGCCCCACCTTTTGTTTTTACTGCTGTGAATTTTGGCACACTTCTTTTTCTTTCGTCCTCTCGCGCGGGAGAGGGGTTTAGTTTTATTGTGGCGCTGTTTTATCACGGTTTGGCAGCAGCAGGGTTTGGCCTCGACCCGCCGGGTCTCTCGAGAAGATGATGCAAATGACGCAACTTTGTGTGAACGGGGACGAATTGATGCGGAATCCGAGAGTGAGGAGCGAGGAGGGAGGACGCTATTGTGTGTGCGTGTGCGCCCGCTCAGTCGGTCCGTTTGCCATGGCACTCAATTTTGGAGACGTGAGACAGAGATAAGGGACTGCCGGATGTTTGTTTTCGCTCGGCCAATCCGTTTGGCAAATCACTCGGATTGAGAATAAGTTCCGGAGGCCGGGTCAGCCTCAGTCAAGCTCCTCGACGAACGCGCGCACTGCCTGGCCCGTCTCCAACACATACACACACACACGGGCATGAGGTGAGGTCACGAAAAACGACGCGCAGTTGCGGCAACCGTTGGCATTCGAACCCGCGACCAACGCGCGCTCGCGACGCGGGAACCGCTCACGGCAGCGGTACTCGCGCCCTTTGAGGAGGCTCAGCAGCAGCTGCCTTATGAGCTGCTGCGTCGGAGTGAATGCGCCGGCAAGCCTATTCAGACGGCCGCGCGATGGAGAGAGACTCCCTGACGCCTGCTGCTGCATGGCTGCTGTGCCGCTGTGGTGCTTCAAGCCGCGTCAGGACGTTGCCGTTTTTGTTCTATATTTATCATGAGTCGGGAGTGGTATATCTGGACACGCGGCATTGTCCCCTTGTGTTAGTTTGCGAGAGATTTATATGGCTCTCTGCTTCATTGTCCGAGTGTTCCACCTTACACATTACGCACCGCGACGCGTCAGTGTGTCTGCTGCTCCCCGACGCACGGACCCGCGCTGATCCGCAGCTCTGCAGCGCAGCATGCTCTGTTAGGCGCACAGTATGCGTTCTTTTGTGTGACTCTGAAAACATGTTAAAAGAAGGGAAAACGGCGTGAAAGAAAACGGGCGCGCGCACGGTTTGTTGCGTTTCTGGTCCGGGTGCATTATCCCCGCATCACACCGCCGTTTCCCGTTTTCTGCGTTTTCTTCTGCATCGATGGGCGCGGCCTTTTGTTTACCATCCCGGGCGGGCGGCGCGGCGCAGGCGGCGGCAGCAGCTCCGCGTCGCGGGGCGATGCCCGGCGATGCCGCCCGGGGGGCCGTTGGGAAAGGGGGGGGAGGGGGTCCGGCGGCGAGCGGGGTCCGCCGCCAGGCCCGCCAGGCCCGCGATGTGCGCTTACGGTGTTGGGAATCTGATCGGCAATTGGCTATTGTGTGTGCGGCAGGCCTGGGCAGGCCGGGGCAGGCCGGCCAGCCCGCCGGGGGGCGTATCACGTGTGTGTAGCGGCCTATCTGATGCCGGGGTGCGGTGGGGCGGGGCGGGGCGATTCGGGCGTGGCGGTAGCGGGGCGGGGCGGCCTGCGGGCGCAGACTCCAGGATCCAGGACGCCGCCGGGCGGTCGGGCGGTGCCAGGTCCTGGAAATTGTCGAGATTCGAGGCAGAAATCATGAGGAAGAGCGGGCATTAAGCGGATGACGTTGTGTTTTGACAGTCCGAGCGGCGCGCGGGGCGACGGCGGGGTGCGTCCGACGGGGAGGTGCCTGGCGGCGACACGGCGACGCCGCGCCAGCCGCGCCAGCCTGGCCCGTGCGACGGGTCGCCGACACAAACCGAAACAATTTTCGCGGGCACGGAGAGAAACGACCAATTACTTTTTCATTAGTTCCACATCTAGAGGCGTGCATACGCGCGGTGTGGGCCCCGGCCCGGCCCGCCGCCCCGCCCGGGCAGGGCCTGCGCATGGCCCGAGGGGGCGCGTCAAGTCGTGGAATAAAATATTGGTAGTTAAAAGCGAAGCAGTCTGACTCGGACATGATGTGAATTTATGGCTTTCCTTTCAGTGATTGGCCTAGAGCCTGACACATGCAGGGCAGGGCGGGGCGCTGATTTGGGTGAGGGGGCGGGCGGGGCGGGGGTGGCGCCTCGGCGAGGATTCCTGGGACACACGTGCGCTCGATGGAAGTAAGAAGAAGAATCCCCATGCGGAAGTCGCTTGATGGCTCCGCTAAGTTGACTTAGACTACCCCGGTCCCGCATCGGCTGACTCCGGTCCCTCTCGCACTGACAGGGCGCCTTGCAGGGGTGCGAGAGAAAAGGGCGGCGACGCGCTCCCGCCTCCCTGATTCCCCCCCCCCCCCCCCGCACGGACGCTAATGAACAAATCATTCTTGCTTTGCTGATAAAACTGTCGGGCGCCGGGCTGCGCCAGGCCCTCGGCCAGGCCTCCTTGATGGGAAGATGCACGCGGGCAGCGCGGCGTGCGTTGCTGCCGAGAATGGACTTTAGCGCTTTAAGCGCGATGGTTATCGCGATACCATGCGATTCGAATTAAACGCCACATTCACACGCGCACACTGGCAGGCTGCACACACTTTTGAGCGGGAACTGAGCCCCGTGTGTCGCCGCTGGCCGGCACGGCGGCCACGTGGCTGCTACAAAGTTGTGGTGCGTGCTGCTGCACCGCGGCGGCCGCACCCCGCGCTCCAAGCGGTGCCACCGTGAGGCACTGAAATCAAGTGGAAATGAATTTTGGGAGTTGAACCCTGGAATTGAGGGACAAGTGCAGACGCCTAGGCGCTGTTGGCCTTGTACTTGTCACCCGTGGGATCGTCAGTCGGAAAAAGTTTTAACATGTTGGGCGTCGAACACCGGACTTTACAGACTGGACCACACACACCTTCTTAATCTCTCGGCCACCACAGCTGGTGTGTAACAGTACAGAGTGAATGCTGTGTTGGCCCCGCCCACCGCGACCACCGCGACGCGACCTGCTAGTAATGAGGGAAGGTTTGCGTAGAGAAACCAAACCTCATCCGCCACGCCCCACCGACATGGGTCGCAACTTGTTTGCGGACCTCGAGAAGGGGAGCTCAATTGCATCTAATTCGTTTATGCCCCGGACGCGCGCTTACGTGTGTATGTGGCTGCTTTCGTGTGAGTGTGCATGCGTGTGAGTGTGCATGTGTGTGAGCGTGCATGTGTGTGAGTGTGTTTGAGCGCTTACGGCCAGGGACAACGCCCTCGTTTTGAAAGCAAATTATGAAGAAGAAAATGTCCACGCCGGCCTCGTTTGGGACGCAACAAAATCCGCATTCCCGCAGGCACCGCAGGCCGGCCCGGTCGTCGCGCGCCCAGAGTGGCTGCCTGCCCCGGCTGGCCGGCAGGGCGGGCCGCCCCGCCCGTCAGAGTGGCTGCCTGCCCCGGCTGGCCGGCAGGGCGGGCCGCCCCGCCCGTGTGGCAGCAAGTGGGCAATGAGCGGGCCGTGCATTAATCAGCATTCAATCATCCCCCTGACAAGGAGGACACTCTCGATGTCCGCCGCGTCCGCCCCGGGCCCCGCCGGGCCCCGCTCCCACGGCGACGTGCACACCGGCCCGGCCAAATTTGCATCGGTAATATCGTAATACGCCGCAGCAGGGTGGGCTGGGCGCGCCGAACGTGGAGGTGCAGGTGTGGACTTAGCAGTGTGCACCTTCAGGAAGTTTGGAGGCTAGTTTTGGCAGGCACAGTGGAGCGCTTGAGGGCGCCGTGCGGAGTAGGCAACCACTCTGGTGGTGCGCGTGTGTGCGCGGCGGGCTGCCTAGGCAGGCAGGCAGGCAGGCAGCCAGGCCGACCAGACAGGTGGCGCCGCAGCGCGCGGCGGCAGGCCCGCGCACTGTTGGTGCTTCCCCGCGCCGCCGCGAGAGGCCGCCACGGGTCGGGAGGGGCCCCGCTAGGCCCCACCAGGCCGCTGCCCGCGAACGGACGCGGAGCACGGAGCCCCATTGGACGGCGTCGGGGGCAAAATGGCGTCGATCGGCGCGACAACGCCCGCGGCAGCGAGGGAGCGAGGCGGCGGGAAAGGCGTCTCGCGTCGAGGCGTCGCGGGGAGGGAGGAGGTCACAGTGTGCGCACATCCCCGGCGGCGCTGCTGGGCCGGCGCTCGCGGGCAGCGGGGCGTCGCGTCGGTCCGCCAGCAATTGCACTGCATTGAGATGGAAAGTGCGCGTACCGGTCGCTGTTCCCCACCCAGCCTCGCCTCACCGCGCACGGCCGGCCTGCAGACCGGGCCCCGGGGCTGGCGACAAGAAGACACTCCGCAACCGGTTCGGTCCACTGGGACCACTGGGTCCACACTCCAATTACGCCCCGCTGGCCCGCCGGCCCAACGGGAACGGGGCAGCCGGGACCTATATCTGTCGCGGCATCGCAGGGAGCGGCCCGCCGGACCCACGCCGAATCGGGCCTGGCCGAGGCCTGGCCGACGTCGGGGTGCGGGAGGCGCGTCGAGCCGCACGGACTACCCAAGGCCGGCGTCACGGCCGCTTCGGAGGAACTTGCCCGGCCTTGTGGACGCCCCACCCCTTCCCTGTCCCTCCGGCAGCGTCCCGCGGGAGCCCCGAAAGTGGGCCAGCCACGCCACGCCACGCCACGCCCGCTCATTAAACCTTTGCATTTCCGATCCGATTCCTTTTCTTGGAGCGGGCCTATTAAGCCATCTCGCGGCGCATCTCGACGGCCGCTGCGTGGCGCACCGCCGTCGTGGCAGTCCTGGCCGCGGCAGCCTAGCCTCGCGATAATAAAGCAATCACGACCAGTATCACTCGGCCAGTGCGCCAGCAGGCCGGTTCCCAACCGTTCTCTCTGTCTCTCTCGCACTCATTCGGCGTTCCGTAGGGGTGCGAGAGAGACAGAGCAGCAGGACGACGGCCAGCGCCGCGTGCGGGGTTGGCCGCCTGGCTGGGAATGGAAAGGGAGTATCTCCCCGGTGCATCTGTCCCCCCCCCCTTCCTCCTCGAGGACACGTAACGCCGCGAGGCAGAAGGAGGCTGACTGCGAGGCGGCAGTGCGGCTCGGATCTCAATTGCACCTCCCGGTTACATCTCTACACTGCTGGACGGCGCAGCGCCGCACCGGCCGGCCGGCCCACGCGGCCCACACAGGCCTACCGCTCTGCGTTGCTGCAGTATGGAAAATCGCTTCCCGCCGGTCGGCGTCGTCGTCATCGGGTTTCCCCACCAGCGTCCTTGCCTCCTCGGACACACAGGCGGGGGCAGGGTGGAGGAAAGGGTGGAGGGAAGGGCAGCCACTGCAGCACCAGGGGCCGCCCAGAAGCGCCGCCGGTTGGAGTTTCCCTGAAAATAGCTCGTGCTGCATAACCACCAGCTTCGCCTACCCGCGCATGTTTCCCCGCACGCGCGGACGAAGGAGCTGTCCAAGCTGGCCGCCTCGCGTTATCCGGCCGTGCTCAAAATTACGCCCCGCACTCTGAGTTGTGGCTGCCGGGCTGGCGAGCGCGTATAGCTTATTAGCCCCTCCAGATGGGGAGAGGTGGTGTCGATAAATCGAGGCGGGGCGGGGCGGGGCGGCAGATAGACTGTGTGGCTTTCTGTAAGTCGAGCCGTCGCCGTGGCGCGCCGGTGCATGCGTCACTGCCGTGCATGCGGGGCCCGGTGGGGCCCGGTGGGGCCCGGTGGGGCCCGGCGGGGCCGCTTCCAGTGTCACTCTCTCCCCTCCCTGCCGTCCCCATGGCTGTCCCCTCGATGAGAATCGAGAGGCTTGTTCATCAGGAGGGCACCACGGCGGCGGTAAGTCCTGTCCAGCCTCAGGTGTCGCCCGGGCCGTGGCGACCAGCACCAGCGCCCCCCGAGCCCTGGCCGAGGCTGTGGGGCACTGTGGGGCGGCGGCGGCGGCGACGACCAGGGCGAAGCCCGACCAAGCCGGGAAGGGCCGTTCACTTTTACAAGTTATCCTCTCAATGTTAACGGCGTGATAATTCTTGCCGCCGTATCGCATCGCCGGCCAGTGCACACACACACGCGCGCGCGGAAATATACGCGAACGTTTGTACACACACACACACATGCACGCGATGGCGGGCGGCTTTAGTCCGGCCAGGAAATGGCTTTTCGTACTGCCCCTCCCCCACCCCTCCCTGAGTGCGACGTCGCGCGCGTCTCCCAATTACCTCTGATTGGATTCGAATCTGGCGGGTCCGTAGTCGAATCAGTAGGTTACCGGCCACTTGTTGATGAGGCCAGTGGAGGCCCCCAGGCCGGGCAGACGACGAGAAGAAGAAGAAGAAGAAGAAGAAGAAGAAGAAGAAGAAGAAGAAGAAGAAGAAAAAGGACGCGCAAGGGGGCTGTGTCCTCCAATTTTCGCCGATGCTGCGTACGCTGCGCGCGGACAGCGAATTATTACGAATTTTTTTTCGCCAAGCTATTTTTTACGATGTAATAAGTCCCTTCCCGGCTCCCCACGGTGGCGATATTGGCCGCCGCGGCTGGGGTGGGGTGGGGCGGGGTGGGGCGGTGCGGGGTGGGGCGGGGTGGGGCGGGCCTCCCGCCACGGACTCCACTCCACCCGGCAGCCGTAAGTCAGTCGTCCAGATTTATCTGCCGTATAATCCTGGAAGAAATTAACGCTTTTGTGCGTGCCTGCCGTGCCTGGCATCCATCTTGCGCGCTGCCTCTTGAACGGCGCGGCCCATCGCGTGCCTAATACCTCGCCGCGCTGCCAGTCTATCTGCGATGTACCGATTTCATTTTTCTCCGTTTTGTTGTGCACGTCGTGCGTCCGTTTCCTTCGACCACATACTTGCCACCGAACGCGCAGTCGAAGTGTCTGCACGGCGGCGGTGGCCTGATTCAGAGAGACGTCGTTTTCGTCGCTCTGTCTCTACGGGACGCCCCGTGAGAGCGAGAGAGACCGAGCGACTCTGTGACTCAGCCTGCCGGACGGAGGGCCTCGGTTTGCCGGCAGTGTAGCGGCGGGCTGCTTATCGGGGGACACTTAGGCGTCGGGCAGCGGACGCCGGCCCTTCCGGTGACGCCGCGGTCTGAGAGCCGGCCGGCCCACTGGGACTGGGCCCGCTGTGCGTGGCCGACTGCAGCGGTGGCGCGCACAATGATTTTCGCCTTCGTCTCCGTCGGGGGTCTACTCGTGTCCGTGTCATCAAAAAGAGATCGAACCAGCAAGAAGCGATTTGCCGCCACTGCGTCCATTCTAACAAAGTCCTTCCTCGACGTCCTAGTTCTTTTTAGACACTCGTCTTTTATGCCCTACCTCGACAATTCTCTGTTTACTTGGATGTCATGTGGGGACCGTCCGCAACAGGACGCTCCTGCATCGGTACCATAAAACTTAAAAAAATAAAAGAGAGAAGGCAATGTGGTTTTAAATGTCTTCTGGCCCGGTGGAGGACGACGTGGTCACGGAACTAATCAAGTGGACTGAAGAATTTAGAAACGGAGACGAAAAACCAACGAAAACAAGTGGATGAGACTTTTCGGCCGTGGGTCGGCGGTCACCGCTGGTCGCTGGGCTGGTCGCTGGGCTGGTCGCTGGGCTGGTCGCTGGGCTGGTCCGCTGGTCGCCATCCGTTACAGAGGCTCCACGTCAAAGTCCCACTAATCGGACGCTGTGTCTCCCTCGCACCCTTGCGGGACGCGCCTTGAGTGCGAGAGAGACAGACATGGGCACTGTTAGAGGTGCCTTGCGGGCCCATAATAAGAGGCGGGACGTTCACGCGCCGAAAAAGCAGCGTGGAACAACGTCCGCGACGACAGTCGTGAAAAAGGGCTGGAATTTTATCGGGGCGTTCGGTGGCCACGACGACGCCGTTTGGCGCCCATTCCCACGCGGAGGGCCAGCCGGTCTGTCCCTCTCGCACCGCCAGGGGCGCCTAGGGGACGCCCCGTGAGCGCGACAGAGAGACGAGACGAGCCCAGCCGCCGGGCACGCGGACAGTGACCCGTTATCGGTGGCCCGTGACACGACGCGGGGACGGACACAGGGGGACGGACTAGTGGGTCCCGAAGGATGACAACGGGAGGCGCTCCATCATCCGCCGCGCCTCCCTGCTATCGCGCTGCTGCCGGCCCGTCGCTCTGTCTCTCTCGCACTCCCTGCACGGCCCGGCACGGCCCGTGAGTGCAAGCGAGAGGCTGCCGCGGCACTGCGCGGTCCGTACCAACACGGGGTCCGGGAATGACGCACATTTGTCGTGTCCGCCGCTTTCTAGCCCCCCCCCCCCCCCGCCCTGCCCCTTGACGCACAAGAGACGCACGCCGAGGTGTGCACCGCGAGTCTCAGTGTACGACAATTTTCAAAATTTGCGACGGCCCGAGTGCACACTGACCTTCTAAAATTAGTGAAGCGTGACAGAGATGAGTTATCGTTGACCTGGAGGAGACAAAATGCACTCAAAAGTGACATATTCAACGTGTCGATGAGCCAAGAGCGGCCCATCTTTGCTGTTATTGTTTCGTTATGGAATCCGAGTCAACGAGAAATCGCAAATAGAATATGAGAAATTGTGCAGTGTGGTTCAATCGGTGTGTGTATTTACGCCTCTTGAGTTCACCGAAATTCACCTGCAGCGTGGATTACAGCGAAGGTACTGCTATTCCTGACTTTCGTTACCTTTCTTTTGTCTTCTGTTCTGAGCTTCGTCTCGTTACTAAAACGAGCAGAGAAGTATGAGAAACTGTTTGAGCGGATGAACTTTGTAGGCCTAATCTATTAGCACCGCGGTGTGAATAATCTTTGGATTTTTATTCGTGTCACCCAAGTGCAAATAGTCACTTCCAACTTTGTACGTGTGCGTTCGCTCTCGATCGGACCACACAGCACAATTTTTCATATTCTGACGCTCCTAAACAAAAACAACCAAACATGGCCTGTTGTGGGTCGTCGAATCGTTCAAAATGCTACTTATGTGTGCATTTTGTCTCGCTGTGGTCTACGATAGCTTATTCCTATCACGCCCTCTCGTGTTCCCCCGCGTTTTGTAGGTCAGAGTGGGGTCGGGCCGTCGCTAAATTCGTAAATCGTTGTAAACTGAGGAAAGTTTCGAAGAGGCACCGGCACCTCAGTAGGGTTAGGAAGCTTGCTCTAGTCTTCCTGATTTGAGAAAGGACTAAGACCACTGTCAGCTTTGTCAACCCCACATCAATGGAGAGTGATTCCGTGATATCTAGCTTCTTTGTTTTGATGTGAGTATCATCCTTCGAGTGCTTGAGGTATCGCAGGCCAGACAAAAGAGATTTCAAAGGAGGCCAGCAATAGTAATACGTAATCTGAAATGCAGGTCTTGTATTTTACTGGTCCTGTCCTGTTCTTCATAGTATAATTGCTGTGATTTGAACTAGGGATCCTTAGCACTAGAAGTGATTGATTGGACACTAAGTTTTCTGTGGACGAGCAATGCTTTTCAAGTCAGAATAGAGTATTTCTTTTAGAGCGCCAATTTTTGTCGTTGTGCCCTGTGGTGCTCTGGGGGAATGGAACGTCAAATATTGGCGCTCTCTATGGAACGTCAAAATTTGGCATGGAATCTGGAAACCATAGAGTTCGGAACGGAAAATTTTAGTAGTCTGGAGAGAGCGCCACTCCAGTTGCGAGGAAACTTGCAACTGGGTTTCCAGTGTATCCAGAATTATAGGTAGGGTCTGCCTGCTCGGTCTGCGCGGCCGGGTTGGCTGGCTGGCTGCACGGCTGGCTGGCTGCACGGTTGCGACGCTCACCTCCACGATTTACTATCGCCGCGTTGGCTCTGTCGCCGCGGCGCCCCGCGTCCTTGACAAGGATTTGAATAAAATGCCGATGTGTTCGGCCGGCGTCTCGGCAGCATGGTAGACACCTTCCTCGACTTAAAGGACCGAGAGCTCTGGGTTCGAAGACGGGTGGGTGCATGTGGCGACTTGCGTGATGTTCGTTGGCGCCCTCTCCGCGTGCATCTGCCGCGTCCTTGGGAGGCGGGGGCCCCGGCTGCGTCGAGCCGCCGTGCCGCCCAGAGGAATGCCGCGCGCCGTGCGACACGATACGCCGGACTGTGGACCCTCGCATTGCGCCACGACGGAAGTGAAGTGTGTGCGTCGCTGTGCGATGCTGTGTGATGCTGTGCGTTCTATGGCCATCTCGCTCCCTTTGAGGGTTTTGCGGCGCGCGTGAAAGGCCGCGACACACACACACACACACACACAGTGACACACAGCAGCGCAGCGTACAGTGGGACAAATTATGTGGCATGACCTTTCCCGGCTGCCAGCTTTCTTATCACGTCACGAGTGTGCGCGCGTGCCGACGCGAGCGCACTGGTGTGTGTGTGTGTGTGTGTGTGTGTGTTAGAGAGAGAGAGAGAGAGAGAGAGAGAGAGGGGGGGGGAGAGTGCACGCGCGTTTGTTTGAATTTTGCTGTTTGAAGCGTCTTTGCTCTGCTGCGGAGTGAGAGCGCCGCAGAAAGAGGGAGAAGGTTGGGGGGGGGGAGTTAAAACGCGGTGATGGATCTATAAAGCAGGAGCCAGTGAAATCACGTGGGCGGCACGCATCGAGAGAGACGAAGCGCTAAAGGGGAATGGAGGAAGACAGGTGAAGGGGGGAGAGAGAGGGGAGTGAGGGGGAGCGGCTTTTGGATGCTGCGTGCATGGCCCGCCGCGGGGCTGCCGCCGCGCTGGAGCGGCTGGAGCGGCTGGAGCCCGTCCCCCTCACGTCCCTCTCCTCGACGCGCTGCTCCGGCGATCGGCTCCATCGGCCCGCTCGGGTCCCCCTTCGTGTTCTTCGGGAGGGGCCGAGGCGGGCCGAGGCGGGCCGAAGTGATCCGATCAGACAGTCCATGGTCCATGGCGCAATCCCCGTCTCGGAAGGTGTGCCGCTGCGCGCTGCGGCGCCGCGCCCCGCCTCGAGTTTCAAATTTAAATCCGGGACTTGCAGTGGTGTAGTCCGGCCACTTCCCTGCTCGGGGTAGGCGGTCCTCCTTAGTAAAAAATTGAAAACTTAAAAAAAAAAAAAATGTGTCGGCGGGGTAATTTGCCTGTGATTGCGGGCGGCCTGCAGGTCTTGAATTAGCGAGACGTGACTCTGTTTACTGCGCTGCGGGGCAAGGCGGGCATGCCGCGCCTCTCCGCCAAGTAACACGTGCCGCCACGCAAGTCGAAAATGCATGAAAATGCGCAGAAAAAATGGTGAGGCGATAGGTGGTGTCGAACCACCGACTTTCTGATCAGAGACCGGAGCTCGAGTGTTTGCTTGTTGTTCCTCGTTACGCCCTGCCGCCCCCGCCGCGCCCCAGGCGGGCGACCGGCCACACCTTCACGCCCTGACACACCGAAAATTGGCTTCATTTCTGAGTTTCCCCCGATGTGGAGGCCGCCGTCGTTGGAGGCGCGGTGCTCGGTGCTCCGGGACGTGTATTTGTGTAAAAAAAAAAGGAAAAAGGCAGGAAATAATAACCGAGCGAGCGCGGGGCAGCCCGCTGGAAAGGCGAGTGTGTTACAAATTACAGGGTGGTTTCAGGATTCGTCCCGTGCCTGGGTTACACTCTGTTACACTCTCCCACTGCGGACGCCGTACGCTCTCTTCAAGTGTCACCGCCGTGTGCCTGCACTGCACTGCAACACCCGCGGCTGTCTCCCTCGGCAAAACGCTTTGGCAGAGCACCCTCACCTGGGGCGCTACACAGCGCGTCTCGTACAGCAGTGAAGATAGAGATTATTTTCCGAATTAAAATTGGATGCCGAGTTAGGTTACTAGGGTGCAGTCTGGCAGTGCGAGGCTGCGGCCTCCAAGTTGTCATCGCCCCCTGCCGGACTCTGCCGCCGCGGCGACTCTTTCCGGCACACTTTCTACCCGCCCGGGTTCCTTTTTCGGCACCAATTTGGCGCGACCCTTCCACTTTGGCCCAGTCGCTCCGCGGCGGCGGGCACCTTCCTCGACGGGTACCTTGACGGGTACCTCGACGGGTACCTCGGCCTGCCGATAATGCGTCTGCGGCCACCGCGCGCACGACGCCGGGGCCCAGCGTCGGGGCGAGTCCGAACGAAGCGTCTCGTCGCAGCGTCTCTCTCGCGTCCGCACGGAACGAGTGCAAGGAGAGAGACCGGAATCCGGCCGCTGCAGCCTGGCTGGGCCCGTGAGTCGTTCTCGTCTCTCTCTCGCGCTGGACGGGCCGCGAGTGCGAGAGAGGCAGAGCGACCAACACGACTCGGCCTGCTGGCCAGCGGATGAATGGAGCCAGACGCGCCGCCGCGCCGGGCCTCCCGGGACGCGTCGCGTCCAGGGCGAGGGGAGCAGGGTTACTCGCTTCCACTCTGATCGTCGCTGGGCCCGGCCCTCGTTCGCCCTCGGCCGCCCTCGCCCGCCCTCGGCCCAGCCCGCTGGCCGCAACAACGCCATCAAGACACATAAACACACGCATTTTCCCGCGCATGAAGCACGTAATTACTAATTACGCCCCGCCTGGCATCGCCAGAACGAATCCCCCGTGACCCCGACCTCTGGACAGGGCGGGGAGGGGGCTGCTAGCTGTAACGGCGCTTATTCATTTCACAGGAACCGAAGCAAGCGTCGTCCACCACCAGCACCTCCAACCTGCCGGGCCTCTTCTTCCACCCCGCCCCGCCCCGCCGAGATGCGCGGCGCGTTTATCCCAGCCAAATATATCCGGCGGTGCGCGAGGATGCTACGTGCCCGTCATGCAGGGAGGAGTGGCACGGGGCCCGGGGCTCGCCTCGCAGCAGGGGTCAGGCCCGTCAGAGGGCCAAACCTCGGCCGGCCCCAACACTCCGAGGCAAAGGCCAATTAAAACCATTTTCCAACTTTCAAACTGTCGCACGTATCAAAAACGGCCCCATAAGTTTTAAACGTTGAAATGTGTGCAACTCATTTAACAAATGGACGCAACGCACGTGCGGCACCGCGATAGGCACCGCGCTGGCAGCCGGGCCTCGCGGGAGTGCCTACCCGGCAGGCGCCCCGCTCTGCCATGCTCGTATACACTGTACAGTACACCGCGTTGTTTCACCGCGTGACGCGCGCCCGACCCCCGGCCCCAAAATTGAAGCTCGTGAGCCATTAGGAGCGGCGGGACGATTTCTCTCCCGAAATTAGCGAAAATATGGTTTCCGCGAGTGGCTTAGCGTGGTCCGACGCGCTGATTTTTGCGGTGCGGGTGTAGAGTACGGCGCACAGTGGGCCAGAAGACCGGTGGAGGTGTGACCTCACCAATGGATTGCTCTCCGAGCGAGGAATCTATTGGTGGGGTCACACGTTCGGTTCGAGTCCTGTTGAGTGACGGTGGAGCTCAAAACGCGTCTATAGTTTTCACCGCCTGCACCGGCCAACTGTGCAGCAGGCGGGGGCTGTCGTGCTGTGCTTGGCTGTGCTCCGCGCTGCCGCTCTGCGGGATGGACTGGTGAGTGCTTGATGCATTTGCCGTTGGCTCGGCGGATCGCTCGCCGGCTGGCCGTGTCGGCCGCCATCCGGCCAACAAGCGGCCATCCGGCCCGCGGCAGCGCGCGACCTACGCGGTTGTGCCGCGACGGAGGCTCCAGGCTCCAGGCTCCGGCCAGGCCGTACAAGGCGTTCCCCCCTCCCCGCCCGTCCCGTCCGTCCGCGGCGCTGCCTGTCAAAGAGAAACGCACAAACGACGATAAAATATTCCAGGACATTCTATAAATTGTTGCTTCCGAATATGGCGGCGAGCTGTCCTCCGAATGGCTTCGGCTCGCGGAGACAGAGGCAGCGGCGAGGAGGCTCGACCGGCCGGCCGACGCGACCCTTAGGGCCCCCCGCGACCCTTAGGTCGACCCGACGACCCTTAGGCCGACCCGACGACCCCGCGACGACGGCGGCGGCGGACTCGTGACCTCACCCTGCGAGTCCGCCGACGCGCGTTCAAGTCACCCGGCCAGGCGCCGCGCACCGCAAGGACCCTGCACACCCACTCCGAGAGTCGTTTTGGTCGACTGTCTCTCTCGCACTCGTGGGGCGTTCCGCACAGGCGCGAGAGAGACAAGAGAAGCTCTCGGCGTGCGGGACGTCGCCGAGGAGCCGAACGCCTGGTGCGCCGCAGGGGCGTAAGCCGGCAGAGCGGCAAGAACCACGCAAGTGCGGCCCAACTCGCCGCACTTGCCGCGTCGGCAGCCTGGCGGGAATGGCCCCGAGTGGACCTAACGGGACCCGTGCCGCGGGTTATCAAGCCGTCAGGCCTGGGGGGGGGGGGGGGGGGGGGCATCGGGATGATCGTTACTCGTTAAAAAGCCGGGAGTAACATATCGGTGCAAAAGTACACACCGCCGGGGCGGGCCGCACGGCGCCTCACCAGTGCACAGTGGGCCAGAAGACCGACGCAGGCGGCGAAAACTCCACACGCGTTTTGATCGTATGACCCCATCAATGGATACCTCGTTCGGAGAGCATTCCATTAGTGGGGACACACGTTCGGTTCGAGTCCCATTAAGCGTCTGTGGAGTTTAACCCGTCCGGGACTTTGACCGCCTGCGCTGGTTTTCGGGCCCACTGTGCGATGCAGCCGGGCCATCGCCGGGCCAAAATGCAGGTTGGAGCGCCGCCCGCGAAGAACCCCGGCCAATTATTATACTGCACAGCCGCTCAGCGCGAGGGGGAAATTAAAGACCCGGCAGCGCGTTATTTGCAGGTCTGCATCGAGAAAGACGTGGAGTCAGAAACCAAAAATGAAAAATAAAATTGGATCGAAGGATGTGAAAATAAAATCAACAAAAAAAAAAAGAGTTGCGATGCCTGGAAAGAAAATGGTTTTAAGAATCTGCGATTTAAGATATTAAAAAAAGTTGCGCGAAAAAATGCAATTTGTTTTTCCTGCGGTTTGGCAGGCAAGCCCGCCCTAGTGAATGGGGCCGATCGGCGCCGCGATGGCCCACAGCCCACAGCCACAGGTGTGTCCCTGCCCGACCACTGTGCCCGACCCGGCCGGCCAAGGGGAGGAGGGGGTGGGGGGGGCCTTTATTTTCTCGATAGCAGTCGTCCTGAGGGCTTCCACCATCCGGACGAGGCACACACGGCTTCTCTCTCTCACACACGCAGTCGCACGCACTCACACACTCACGCAGTCTCACATACACGCACGCACACACGCGCGCGCGCGCGGAGAGATTCAGTTCGACCCACACGGCCGAACGACGCCGTTCGATTTCGGGACGCCCGGGGAGGCCAACTTAAAATGCGGAGGGGCAAAAAATACGGGGCAACACATCGCCATGAATTTGACAGGCTGCCAGATAGAAGATAAAGGTTGGCCGCGCGCATAGAGGGCCGGTCGTAAGAATCGGCTTGCGCGGCGCTAGACCGCTGCGAGCTAGAAGCTTTTATTTATTCCTTATCGCTTGTTTTCGTTGCTGGATTTTCACTGTTGTTTTTTCTTGCGTCTCCTTTCGCATAAGAATGGCTTGCGTGGTCGGTGCGGACTTTCTTCTAAATTTGGGGCGACCTCGTGTTCCGCACACGTCCTTATCAGTGGACATCTCCCGCCTGTCTGCCTGCGCGGCAGCCCGCCTGTCTGCCTGCCTGCCGGTCTGTCTGCCGCCCGCCCCGACAGCGCTTTTGCATCAACACTTTGTATACTTATCGAGCAGCACGGTCGCGAGCCAAGGAAGAAGAGGAGAAAAAAGTTAAGAGAAAGTAACTTATCTCTGTCCGTTTGGCGGTGCGAGGACCCCGGCGAACGGCGACGCTAGCGGCGACGGCTCGCCGGACAAATCTTTTTTTTTTTTTTTTTTTTTTTTTTTAATGTTTTCTTTTAATTTGGAGAAAGAGCAAGCAGGCTGGGGTTAGCCAGGTGGCTTGCCGGGCATTGCAACATTTTAACGAGTTAACTCGGCGCCGTGCGGCGACGCGACATGATTGGCCACTGCTTCGCCGAGGACGTCGCCGCCCCTTACAGCACTCCGTCTCTCTCTCTCTCACACTCTCTTATCGACTACTCTGCTGAATCGATGCAAACGGACGGACAGACGGAGCCGCGGCCGAGCGGGCAGACAGACAGACAGACAGACAGACACATTGCCGCCGCAATAATGGACCTCTGTGTCGGCCTCGAAAACGGGGGCCTCGACCGCAGCGGCCACTCTCTAAAACGGTGGCAGATTCAGATTCGGATTCAGAGAGCGGCCGGAGTGGAGGCTACCCGCGGGGACGCGGCGACGCACGGGGCTAATGAGTTTCCGTGTTCATTAGAAGGACCAGGCCACTTACAGCGGGCTGGCAGCACTGCCCGCCGGCAGCGTTCCGAACGGTCTCCCTCGCACTCCCGGCGCGGCCCACTGCTGTGCGAGAGAGACAGAGCGCCGTTCAGCAGCCTGCTGTGGACCGGGCCGACGCTGGGCCCCGACCGCCGCCGAGGCCCGCTTAGCTCGCTTGGTGCGTGTGCGTGTTTTTGTTTCTGTGGGAGGGCTTTTGTTTTTGTTGTCGCTGGCGGAGGTCAAGAAGAGTAGCTTGGCGCTGCGACCGCTGCGACAGCATTTCCTGCTTCAGGGCGCGTAGGTCACGGGCACGGGTTCGAATGCAGGTTTGCTTTCTTTTTCGGGAGAAACCTTGACGGCGGACGGGTCTAACGATCCTAGTCGCGGCTTACCTGGTAGCCCCACCCACCCCACAGTCGCGTGCCTAGCCAGCACACTGGATTCCAAGAGTCGCTGTTGTCTCTCTGTCTTTTTCACACTCATAAGGGGTCCTGTACCGGTGCGGCAGAGACAGAGCGGCAGCCGCGGGGCTGCCAGGCGCCGCGTCCCCCGCCCCGTCCTGGAGGCCCCGCAGCAGCCCGCGCGTCGTCGCGTCGTCGCGGCGCTCGAGGCGGCCGTGGACAACGCCAACGGAAATGAGAAAATCAATGAGTGGTTGACTCGTGCCTCGTGCCGGCCACCCACCGGCCGATGGACCGAACTGGTTCCATTGACTCGGCGCGGCAGCGCGGCAGCGCGGCACTAGGCGCAAGTTCTTTGGCTTGTTAGTAAACACAATTACTTTGAGGATAGCCGGGCCGCGAGGATAGCACACCGACACACCTGCCGGGGCCTTGCGTCTCGCTGGACCATGGAGTCCGCGGCGGCGCGGCGGGGCGGCGAGGTGAAGGGGCCAGGCCATCCTTGCGGTGAGCGGGGAGGCGGGCGAGGTAAGACCCGGAGCGGCGGCGCGGCGGCGGGGCGCGGGGGAGCGGGGTCCGGCCGGGGCTCGCTGGCGGCCGCGGCAGGTATCTCAGTGCGGGCTGCGCCCTGGCTGTGCCGAGCTGAGGAGTAGAGCTTGTGTGTGGAGTGCTTCGCCTTCCAGTGAACCCCGTGTGTGCCTGTGTGTGTGTGCGTCCCGTGCGCGCACGCGCGTTTGTGTGAGTGACAGTGTCGCGTGTGCCATACAGTGTGTTGTGGTGTAGTGTGATACCATCGTGTGAAGCATCTTCCTCATCATCTCCTCGTGCGTGCCGCCGTGTGCGACTAGCCCCTGCCGGAGCCAGACCCTGCAGGTTAGTCCAGTTTGCTAGCCCCCCCCCCTCCCCCGGCCACACCCCCTCCCCTCCCCCTTAATTAGGCAGGCACTACACTTGTTGATGCTAATGCGGCGCCGCTTTTGGGCCGCTTGCTGTGGTGCCGCGGCGCCTGGCCGCGCGATGCGTCCGTGTGATAGTGCGTCCTCAACGTCCTGGGCGATGGCGTTCTCGGCGACCACGGCGGCGACCCCGCCTGGCCCGCAAGGGCCTCTGCGTCTTCGCAGTTCTGCAATACCAGAACGTGGCTCAAGAATTTTTTTTGAATTTCGCGCCGAGGAGCCCGTCGAGGCCGCGAACGCGCTCCGACAGCCGGCAGCCCCGGTCACGGAAACTCCCCCGTCCCTCCGTGCCGGCTGATGGCGTGGACGGAGTGCAACGGAGTGCGCACTTAGTGCAGTAACAGTGAAGGGACCACAGGGCGGGGCAGGGCGCCGGGTGCCCGGCTGGAGACTTGAATGGTGTGTGTGTGTGTGTGTGTGTGTGTGTGTGTGTGTGTGTGTGTGTGTGTGTGCGCGCGCGCGCGCGCTGCGCGGAACGCGTCGTGGCGCCAGCGAAGGGCGGCGCGCGGCGGCCGCGTTGGGTATTTGTCTTTCACCGTCCCGACGGTCTCGATACTGAGACTAATGCCAGAATGTCATTGAGCCTGGCCAGCGCGCGCTCGGTGGGCGCAGCGGGCGGGAGGGAGGGAGAGAGAGAGATATGGAGGGAGAGAGAGATATGGAGAGAGAGAGAGAGAGAGAGAGAGAGAGAGAGAGAGAGAGAGAGAGAGAGAGAGAGAGAGAGAGAGAGAGAGAGAGAGAGAGAGAGAGAGAGAGAGAGACTGAGAGAGGAAAAAAACACCGGCCGTTGCATGAGAAAGTGTTTTTTGTTGATGTGTGTACGTGTACCTGTGTACGTGTAAGTGTGCATGTGTGTGTATGTGTGATCATCGCGCGCGTCTGCATGCGTCCTGGACTTGGTCCTGGAGGCGAGGACGGCGCTGGGCACGATCCAGGATCCACGCGCGCCGCTGCCAACAATAATCGGGAAAGCCAAAACCCTTTCGCCGAGCGCGGTGCAGCGCGGTGCAGTGCGGCGCAGCGCCCACAGTGCCAGCGACGCTATCTGCGGGGTGCAATAAGTGGTGGTAATAAAACCAACAGGAGAGTGAGTGCGGCGGCGGAGGAGGAGGCGAAAAAGCTAAAAAAAAAAAAGAAAAAAAAGAGCACAGTGTGTGGCTCTAATAGAGGATCTTAACCCGCGGCTGCTCTTGTGTGGTCAGTGTGCGGTCAGCGCCGCCAGGCTTTCTGCGGTCGCGACGCCGGCCGAGCCATTCCGTCTCTCTCGCATCCCCTCTGGTCACCGCACGGGAGTGATAGAGACAGAGCGAACGATGTCCCTTCGGATTCACGCGGCAGTCCAAGCCGTCTTCCGTGACACCAGGGGCTGCAAACGCACTCATTGTTGTTGTTGTGCTTTTCGCGCGGGAAATGGGGGACAGTGGCTGAGGACGAGGGGTGCGGGGGAAGGACCGCCGGGGTCGCGACCGCCGTCCGCCGGGAGGCGCTAGGCTGCTGGCCGCACGGCGCGCCACGGCGTGCCACGCGGATCTGTTTGTCCACAACTCCCCGCCGCCGGCGAGTGTGTGTGTCTGTTTGTGTGTATGTGTGAATGCGTCAGTGTGCGTGTGTGTGCGCCGGTGTGTTTGAACGGCTAGGACGAGTGCATGTTTTGTTTGCTCTGTTGGTACCCGCGGCCCCGCGCGCACGTTCCCTCGCTGGAGGATGTTTGACGGCCGCATAGTGTGCGCTCGGAGGCATTGCCCCCACACGCGGAGATTAGCGGCGGCCCGCCACGACGACGGCGTCCTGGACGAGCACCGCGTGGCCCGCCTCTGCTGTCGCCGTGGCGGCGGCTGCAACTCGTTCGGCCAGACGAGCGCCGCGCTGGTTTTGCAAGCTTCGGCCTAACGACGCCGGCCGCGCACCTGTCGCACGACGGCCGCATCGGCAAAAATGCGCGCCGCAGTCTCGTTTTTTTTTTTAATAGTTTGGTTAAGGTGGCGGCTAGATTAATGTAGTGCGCGCTTTTGCACCGCGTCTACGGGGCGACGAGCGGCGCGCCGGATTGATGAATATTTAATGCAATGAGCGGCCGCCCGACCTCACCGCGCGGTGTGGCCAACTTGCTGAAATAATAATAAAAAAAAAAAAAACCAACGGAAAGGCTGCCGCGCCGAAAGGCTCCGTCTCTCTCGCACCCAGCGGAGCGCCCCCCAGGAGTGCGAGAGAGACGGAGGCACTGCTGGGCCTGCAGGCCGGCCGCCCAGATTGACAGAGTGCACCTGTGCGCCGAGCCGACTTGTTAATATCGAGCCGTGATTAATCTCTGCCATTCTCTTCCTGCGACCGGAGGGGCTTGAGCCCGGCCGGTGGGCCAAGTCCGACCGCCACCAGAAAAATCATTAAACCCTCTCGATCGAATTACTCTGCCCAAAGCTCTCTGTGCACGGCGAGCGGGCGAGGAGCCCCGATCGGGGCGTTTAGATAAGGGCACTGCGAGCGCTGCTGCCGTGGCAGTGCTCTCTCTGTCTCCTTCGCACTCCCAGTGGAAGCCCCATGAGAGAGACAGAGCGACCCGCTGCTCGTTTGCGCGATGATCGGGATGAGACCCGAAGCGCGTCCGGCGGCCCGATCAGTCAAAGCGGCGCAGTGGACGTGGACGTGGTCCTGGCCGTCCTGGCCGTCCTGGGCGCGAAGGGCGGTGGAGACACCGCGGTAATGAGACCCTGGCGGCTGCGGCTGCACGCGGAAAAAGCTGGTCGAAAGTCATCGCCCGCTTCCGAGTCCGTCAGTCTGTCGGCTGCAACGAAATTGACAGCGATCGGCGAGACAAAGGGAAAGAGCACGAAAACCGCAGCGGGTTGTTTGTTTGCCGATGTTGTTGTTGTTGTTGTTGTTGTTGTTGTTGTTGTGTTTGTTGTTTTGTTGCTGTTGTTGAGAACTGGGTTAAGTATGACAAGCACACGTGACGTCGCGGTCCCTGCGTGTTGCCAGCCCTGTCGAGGCAAGGCATTTGGGTGGACGACGCGCGGACGCATCAGAACGGGTTCAATGTTACCGTTAGCAAGGGCCAAAGTCGCCAGCCTGGGCGGGGCGGGGCCGGACGGGGCAGCCAGGCCTGCATGCCGGCCAACCTGACACGGACACGGCGAACTGGACGGCGCGACGCGCGGTGGGGCCGTCGGGCCGTCCGTCGGATCGAATTTCGAAAGCTCCACCGGACCCTCGTTCCCCCGGAATCTGGCCGCCGGACCGCCATGGCCGGGGGGCGCCGAAATGCAGGAGTCCGTCTCGCAAGCGGGGCGGCACCGGCGTCACACAAGGAGGACGGCGACCTGCTTTGGTCAATTGCACTTCCGAGTTTGGTTTTCCAACCGGACTTTTTTTTATTTTTTAAATCATTTGTAGTTGTCGATTTTTCGTCTTGGATGCGCGACAGCTCGCGTTTAAAACACTCTCGAGAGAGACACATCTCGGCGATTCGATGGCGGGGTCCTTGGTGTCCAGGACGTCGAGATTGCGGCGACCTTGCGCCCGTCCTTGCGGTCTGTTTGATTTCCTTTCCGGCTGTCCCCGCCCTTCCCCGCGCACCTGAGCCTCCAGGATTATGTAAAAACGACGTCATCCCGTCGGGGCGGGCGGCTGGCCGCGCTCGGGCTGCACTTGCGCCCCGCCGCATGTACGTATGCCGGTCGTAAAACCTGCGACATTGTGGCGGCTCGGGCGGGGCTCCAGCTGGCCGGGATAAAGGGCCCCCGGAGGGGCGGGGGGCACGGCGACAGGGCAGGCCCCCGGGGGCCCCAGGCTCCGCAGCCACCCATAAAACGAGAGATCCCCATCGCGGGGCCCTCGGAGGGGAGTCCAATCCTTCGAGGTCCGAACGGCCCGAACTCCGAACGCGGACCCGGGGCCCCAGTGGGGTCCGAGCAGGCGACAGCGGCGGCGCTCCTGTTGCCCCCGCAGCGTCCGGACGGTCCAGCAGTTTGATTCCAAACTCTGTCCTTCTAGTCGGGCGTCTCGTGGGGGTGCGAGAGAGACAGAGCGAAGATGTTCGGAGCAGGGCCCCGGCCGGCAGGGCCCGTGTGCGGGGAAAGTGGGCCCCGCCCTCCACGTGCCCTTCAAACGCCCTTCACACTCGGCAGAGGCCGGCATCGCATCGGCTGGCTCGAAGGCAGCCCGAAGGCAAGCCGAAGACACCCGAAGTGGCCGCGACAGGGACTTTTGGCTTGCGAGCGCGCTGGCGGAGGCCGAGAGCAGGCCGAGGAGGCCGAGTGGGTGGCGGAGCGGCTTCTGGCAGCGCCCTCCTCCCGGATACACTGTAGCCTGCCCACGGCCCGTGTTCACTCTTGGGTTTTGGCGGCCGGCCCTGCCGCCGCTTCTTGCCGAACAGTACTTTGTCGCTCTGTCTCGCTCGCACTCGCGGTCCGTCCGGCGGAGTGCGAGAGAGACAGAGCGACGAAAGCCCTCCTCGTCATTATGGGACAAAGGCGCAGCCTAATCAGCAGGCTTGCTGCTTGCCACTTGCATGCGGTTGTATCAGATGACACGCCAGCCTGCGCCAGCCTGCGCCAGCCGCCGGAGTGGCCGGATCGCCGCGCTGCGTTCGATCCATTTTGGCTCGCAGACAGAGAGTGAGTGAGTGAGTCCTTCTCCTCCTCCTCCTCATCCTGGACGCCTGCCTGCAGGCAGGTTCCGAGCTATGTCGCTCTGTCTCTCTCGTACTCATGGAGCGTCCCGTGAGGGTGCGAGAGAGACAGCTTGCTTGGAACCAGCCTCCTGATTGTGCCGGCACTCTTCGGCGCCGCGTACTCATTACTATTGGCACTCGCGCGCTTGGCACTCGTTTGGTACTCGAGTGGGCCGGGCCGGGCCGGGCCGCCCCGGGCTCATGTCGATGACAATAGTAGTGCCTATGAGTTATGTTTCTTTTGATGGCGGCGCGGGCCTGCCGGGGCCCCTACCACGAGGCCGTCATCAGGCCTGCCCTACCCATAGCCTTACGTAACCCGTTCCTTGACCTCTGATCCACTGAACCAGAACTAAGGCGCCCGCCGCCCCGCCGCCCCGCCCCCTCAGGACGAGGTGCGCGCCGGGGGTCCCGTCCCACACCGCGCCGCACAAGTGTCGGGTCACAGCAAACACCAGCACGTCGGCCGATGATCGCGAACAGTGCTGCTCTGTCTCTCTCGCACTCAGGGTAGCGCGTGGAGACACACCGCGCGGCCGCGGCGGTGGACGAGGCGCGCGTAAAGACAGGTTGTTCTGCCGGCCGCCGAGTCCGCCGTAATAGAGTCACGCCGGCCGGAGCGAGATAAGCGGCGCGATTAGCGAGCATCGAGCGAGGAACGCGCGCGATCGGCGCCGAGCAGTTGCCGTCCTGGGTTCGAGACCCGCCGCCGCCGCTAGCTTTTTCCGATTTTGTTTTTCGCCGCCGCTGGTTGACCCGTGTCCTGTGTCCGACGGGGCGGTGGCGGCGGAAGGCAGACGGCACTCTCTGCAGGCCACGGAGCCGGTCCAGGCCGGTCCGCCCGGCCCGGTTCACCTGCAGCGGACTGGACCGGGACGGGCTGCGGGGGTGGCGCACGGACTGGCTGGTCGAGGACGGCAAGGACGAGGACGAGTCGCGATCGCGTGGCGGCGGTGCTCCCCGCAGACTGCCCCCGCGAGTCGCTCTTTACTGGGTTTATGTGCTGGCTCTCTGATCGTAAAAACGCTTTTAATTCTATATTTTCGTTCTGAGCTGTATTCCTTGCATATTCTAAAGCTCTATTTAACCGTTCAGCTCTATCCTTTCGGAACTCATGGAGCGTCACACAAGGCGACGAAAGCGACTCTCAGAGCCAGTCTGCTGCCCGCCTTGCCTCCCACGCCGCCGTCGTCCTCCCGGAGACCTGAACGCGTGGCGAGAGCGCCGGGGAGCTAGGCAACCCGCATGCAGGCGCGCGTTGCGGGCCGACGGCGGCGACCTCGCAGGCTTCTCACCGCCAAAGTCCGATGCTCCTAGACCGCGGGACTGGCCTAGGCTGGCCTAGGCTGGCCGGATGGAGCACGTTGGGGAAGTCCTGGTCGCGGTGAGTCAGAGTCCGGCTGCGTGGGATGTCGTTCGGCCTGTTCCCCGTCGGCCTGGCCGGGGCCGGCCGCGGTCGCGTGACGCGCCGACCTCTTGCTTGTGACCTGCACCAACACTTGTCCAGGACTTGTCCGGGACTTGTCCAGCACTGGAACTGGACGAACGGAACAGGTCTGACGTGTGTCCGGGCACCGGCCGGGCGTGGTGCCGCGTGCTGCCGCGTGCGCCGGGTCGCGGGGGTTGCGGCCCGACGGCCCGACAGGTTAAACGTGTCTCCGTTTTCATATTCGCAATGTGAGTGAGCAAGGTGCCGCGGCCGGCCGGGCCGCCAAGGTCGTGGGAGCGGAACACCGGTGCATTCTCTAACAAGTGTTCTGCCTTTACTTTTACCGTTCTTCTTCAGTAGGAGTTATGCTGCTTATTCTTCTTTCCTCCTCGGGGGGAGTAACTGAGTGAGCAAGGCGTTGCCATTGTGATCATTCTACCAGCGACGCTCGTGAGTCCTGTGCCGGATCCAAGCCGCGTCGTCGGGGCGGTCTTGCTTGACGCCCGAGGCGCACGTGGGCGGGGAGGTCCAGCAGCGCCAGCAGGCCGTCAAGGTGGCCGCGCGTGTCAGGGCGCGTTGCGCCTTCAGGAAGCGGTTTCGTGCCGTAAGTGCTCTCCTCTGTTCGCGATGAGGCAGTGCGGTCGGACGAACCGGCCCGGCACCGCGCCCCACCACGCCCCGCCCCGCCTCGCCCCGCCTCGCCCCGCCGCGGTCGGCCACTGACTCGCGCACCGGCCGGCCGGCAGGACCTGCCAGACCGGTAAACTACACATTTCAATTTTCAATTGAATGTGTCTGGGAGTGTGGTCGTGGGCGGTTGGCCGCGCCGGCCGGCCTTGAGGCGCCTTCGCACCCTGCAGCACCACGTGCCTGTCTGTGTGCTCCAGAACCAGTACAGGTCTTCTCCGGCCTGGAGGCCTGCAGCCTGGAGGGGGCAGGGCCGGCCAGGGCCGGCCAGGGCCACTATCCTGGCCGGGTAGTCAGCTGTGCGCTGCGGGCCGGGTGGCACGGTGGCACCCGCTGCCTGTGTGTCGAGTTCCCGTCCGCGTTCGTGACGAATGCAAACAGCTGCCGGCTTTGCGCGCAGTGACTCCTCGTGCCTTGGCGGGGTTCGCCGGGAAGCTCGGATGGGACAGACGAGGTCTCGGGCCAGGTTTAACTGCACGCTTAAAATATCGGAATTATTTTAAGCATATATGTGAGGTACAAACTAGTCAGATTTGTATACAAATAAAAAATTAGTTCGCAAATTACGAAGCTCGAAATACATTGTGACTTTATTGATTGTAGAGGCCTGAAATAGTTCGTCAAGGCTCTGAGAGTGTGCGGCAGATTTTCCGACGGTTTCCCTGAAGGCCCTTGGAGCGTCGCTGCGGTCTGGAGACAGTCGGTTCTTCTGAATCGGAGGATCGGCGGAGAAAAAAAAAAGGAAAACGTGCGGTCATCGTCATCGTCGCCGAGGAGTGGGGAGGCTGTTGGGTTGGGCCGCGCCGTGCCTGGCAGCGCACGCATGCCACCGCCCCGCCGCGGCGCGCCGGAGTCGTGGAGCCGGCAGAGGGCGCGGCGTATCTGCCGGCCGCGCGGCGCGAGTTGCGCGGCTTCGTTGCTGCTGCACTCCGGCGGCGCGGCGATGACCAGCGCGGTTAGATCACGGCGGCGACGTTGCGCTGCCGGCGTCTGCAGGTCGCGTATCGCAGGGAGGCCTCGGTCCACGGAGCTCATTAGAAAGAGAGAGTTTAGAACACGGCCCGGTCGTTCGGCAGGCCGTTCGGGTCATGTCGGTCGACGCGAAAGGTCGCCTCGCGGCGCGCGGCTGCGTCGTCTCGTCGTTTCCGCGCGATGATGCGACCGCCGCGATATGAGCGCCTCCCCCACCGCGGCCTCCTCGCCGTCCTCCAGCCGCCGCCGCGGCGCCAATATCGTAAAGTCGGGAAATTTATGGGGAAAGCGGCCGAGCACGGCGACGCTGCCGTGCGTGGGTAATGAAAATCAGCCGGGGAAACAGGAGGAGGGGGGGCAAGGAGATGATGATAATAAAAGGGGCGTCTCGGCCGAGTGTCGGATTCCTTTTTCGAACGGCCTTTGGCGTTTGGTCGCCGCGGTGGTGGCTGGCCGCAGAGTCCCACGGTCCGCGCCGGCCGGCCGCGGCAGCACGGCCAGCCCGACGTGCGCGCACACGCACGCATGGACACACACACGCACGAGCTTTTTATTTTTTTTAAGCCTTTACCGGCGGCGGTGGCCGGAATCGAACCCGGGACGCTGTGCCAGGTGTGTGCGTGTGTGGCGCCACGGGTTCGAATGCCGCCGACGGCGGTGCCGGGTGCGCGCCGCAAGGTCCTAGAAGGCGATGGGCTAATATTTGAGCAGTGGCCCAGATCGGCCGCAGCGCCACGAGTGTGCCGCCGAGACCGCACGGCGATAATGCAAAGTCACTCATGCATTCGGCCGGGGCGGGGCGGGGCGGGGCGTGCGGAGCCAGCAGGCCGGCTAATAGAAGTTCGCCTCAACGAGATCTGTTAAGGTGCGCTTAGATGCACGCTGCACGGGGCAAGGCGGGGCAGGGGGAGGGGTTAGAGGCCTGCTAGGCACTTCATAACCATCGCCCCCCTCCCCCTCCCTTCCGCGAGCCGTTCACCTGACTTCCTACGACTCATGCGCAGATAGAAAAGACGCGACGGGTATTATTATTATTATTATCATTCTTATTATTCTCCCTCACGCGGCCCAGGTATGCCCAGGCAGGGCCAGGCAGGGCCCGTGTCTCACGGCGCTGAAAGGCTGAAAGGTCAACGGGAAAGTAGGGTAGCACTCAGCATGTCCGCTCGGCAGCGCAGCGCGCGCCGCATCGGAATGCCCAATTCCACGCGGGGCCACGCCCGCCGCTGTGCCGCCGTTCTGCGGGGCGTCCAACAACAACAACAACAACAACAGAGTCGCAATCGCGAGTACATTGTGTCATGAATCAATCGTTTTTGTTTCGAGGCTGCGTTTGAAACGAGCCGGTATTTTGGAACGGGGAGGACGCTGCGTCCGGCCGGATGACGCAGTCGAGGCGATTGTCAGGCCAACCGAAGCCTTGGATGTGTGTGTGCGTGGAGTGTGTTGCTCTCGCCTTGTCCTTGCGTGCCGTGCTGGCCGTGTTGGCGTGGTGCGATGCGACTGACACTTCTCTGATGATAATCTCCGCCAGATTACACCGCCGGCCCGTCCCACGCCCAGGCCCGCCTCCGAAACGGCGCCGCGCGGGTCGCTCTGTGCGGGTCGTCGTCGCGGACCTCGCCGGCCGAGCCGTCCGCCAGGCCGGGCAGGGCCGGGCAGGGCCGGGCGTGTGGGGTGCCGCCACCGCGCACCGTGGGCCGCCCTATGCACCGCACCCGGCGAGCACGGCCTGTGGCGACTGCAGCGGGACTCGGCCACGGCCACGCCCGGGCCACGCCCCTCCCGGCCGCGTGCTTTCTCCTTCACCCCCAAGCAGTGCATGATGCTGAGGGGCGCGACACTGCGGCCCGTCGCCTCGCGGCGACCCTAGGGACCCTCTCTGTGAGAGATCGGTCAGAGCTGACGTCACAGGCCCTCTGGTGTAAATGGGCGAGGAGGTCCCTGGGGAGAGGCTAGGCTATGAGAAATCCACGTTCCCATCACTGGTCGTATCCTATGAAACCGCTTCCTTCAAGCGTCACCGGTTTCAATATATTACCAGGAGACGAATGTTGTACACTCACCAAGTTATATTTTTGGTCAGTAATTACGGTTTTTTTGGACAAAGCCAAACGCACGAGCAGCGTCACATCACGTAAACAACAGAGTAGCCGAATTTCTCATACGGAGAGAGGATCCCTAATCTCGCACATGGCTGATCTGGTCGGCGTCGGGCCCGTTTACACCCGAGGTCTGTGATTGGCTGGAGGCCACCAGCCTGACCCATCTCTCACAGAGAGGGTCCCTAGGCGACCCTCGCCGTCGTCGTGCCTTGCCGCGCCTCGCCGCGCCTCGCGCGTACCGGAGCCATGACGAGCCACTTCGACGTGCAGGCCCCGGGGTCGGTCCGTAAATCTCGTGACAGGCTGTGACCCTCCGAGCAGTGGCGCATCGCGGGACGCCTTGTGAGTGTGAGAGAGACAGAGCGACGGCTGCTTGGCGGGTGGAGCTGCCTCTCGTTGCGTGGTTCGTGCACGGCCCATGCCGCTACACTGTAGCCGGCCCCGCTCTAATCCCGACCGCCCGACCAAATGTTTGCCATCTGATTCCCGCGGCCATCGCCTCGCGGCTTTGCTTTTCCCAAGAAGCTCGATCGCGCACAATTAAATTTCCATTCGAGCCGCTCGTCTGAAATTGAATTCCTCTCCGGATCGGAGCGTGGCGGCGGCGGCGGCGGCGGCGCGGTCGCGACGGCCAGGTCGTATTTTGCCGCCACTGTATGTTGATTGAGCGCATTGATGTAGGTGCCTGGCGGCCTGGCCAGCAGGCTGATTCCGAACAGAAGTGCTTCGTCGCCCCGTCTCTCTCGTGTTCCAACAGGACGCGCCCGGCGTGCGAGAGAGACAGACGGACGAAAGCACAGTGAGCCAGCGGGCCGCGGCCTGGCGCACCGGGACAACGCTTCCTCCATAATCCTTGATTACAACTTGGCTGCTGATTAAATAACGCGACGGGGCTGGGCTTCGCTCCACAGCGATCGTCAAGTGTTGCAGCGGCGGCGCGGCTCAGCCAATGTCACGTCGTGTGAACGAGCAAGCTCGCCGACCTAATCCTTTTCCATGATTATTTCGATTTGAGCCAAAGCGGAGCGGTGGCGGCGACCTCACTGCACAGTGAACTGCACAGCGCACGGCGCCGCCAAAACGAAAAATGCGTGCCAGCGCCTGAAACTAAGCGAAGGCATTGCAGTCATTGCACTGGGCGAGACTCCAAAGAGCGGCAGTGAGTGACTCAGCGGGGACGCGAGAGGATGAGGGCTCGTCCGGCTGCACACTGAGAATCGTTCCTCTGTCTCTCTCGCACTTACACGGACCGCCTGATGAGTACGAGGGAGACAGTGCGAGGAAACCGACTCTCGGCAGCAGGCTGCAGTGGGTATCATAGATCCGCCGGCGAAAACAACAAGTTGTTATTAAGTCGAAAAGTGAAAAGCTGGAAAAGGCGGGACACAGCCTGACCGTTGCTTTGGCCCCGGCTTTTAATTTTTCCCTTTAATCCGCGCCATAAATTGACGCGGCAACATCGCAGGAAACATTTCCGCCGGGCCGACGGGCTCACGATCCCCCAATTACCCCGGCCAGGGATTTGGATTTCGGACTTTCGGACGCCGGGCCGCCCGGCCCGCATGTGTGGCCAGCCAGCCCGCCGGCAGATACGAATCATCGGAGCCAATTAGAAAAAAATTAATCAGCGAAACAGAACCCCGGCGTGAAAATGGTTTTGGGGACCGCTAGTGTGCACACCTGCAGCGGCGGGTGAAAGTCGCCTCGCTCGCCTGATACATTTGAAGCATGTCGTTTTGGTTTGCAGGATGTCGGCGTGAGGCCGTCGGGCGCTGCTGCTGCAATGACGCGCCGAGCCATGATGGACGACCGGCCCTCCTCCCGGGGCACCCCGGGCACGCCCCCCTCATCGGTGCCGTCGGCGGCGTCCCCGCCCGGCGCCGCGCCGTCGCCCGGCCGCCAGGCCACGCCTGCACCGCCGCCCGCGCCCACGCCGCCGCTCATGCTCGCCACCATGACCCCCGTGAACGTGGACGGCTACCTGTACGAGCACCACCACGCCGTCAGCTCGGAGCAGCACCACGTGCACCACCACCAGCCGCCCGTCATCTACAGCACGGCCGGCCTCGGGGACGGCCTGCCCGTGCCCGTCGGCGCCGTCGGGGTGGCCGACGACGGCCTCATGGACGGCACCGTGTCCGTCGTGTACCAGCAGCAGGTGCCCAACAACACCGTCGTCATCATGTCGGAGCTCGTCGACGACATGTCCCCCGTGCTGCAGCTCAGGTGCGTCCGCTTTGGTTTTGCCTGTGTTTGGCCAAGGTGTCCGAAGCCCCTGTACGGCCCTGCAGGGCCTGCAGCCGGGCGGAGGGCTTCTGCAACAAGCTGTAAAGCGTTAACGACGCGCCGCTCATATTTCGCTACCGACGCGGCGACTTGCCTCCTTGCACTTCATTCATGTCGATGCATGGTTTTATGATTATTTTTTTTTTAATGAGCCCTCGCGGGGGATCGCGGCGGCGCCCTGGCGTAGCGCTGTTCACACGCCGGGGTCGCGGGATGACCTGTCGCTTCTCTTACAATGCCGCGGCCGTGGCGTGACGCGGCGGATCCTTTGCGCGAGCGCCACGCCCCCCAAGACCCTCGTGATAGTCCTGATGAGCCAAGTCTCCATTTGTTTCAAGCGCCGGACTGTACCGCCAAGCGCGCCGCGTGCATCGCAGTACACTCCTTCGGCGGAGTGATGCGCGTCGCGCAGCGAGCACGTGTCGTAACGTCAGCGCCGCTTGTTTACCTCAAACGGAAGGTGATGGCGGCGGCCAGGCAGCCAGGCGGCGACCTTGACGGATTAAAACAGTTTGCGCGCCTTTTATCACGATCTGTCCGAGCGACTCGAGGAGCCTCCGAGCGAGGGGCTTTGCGTGCTATCATTAACCACCGCGGCGGCAGGCAGGGCCGTTTACCGCGCCAGAGTGTGTGAGTGTGCGTGTGTTAGTGCTAGTGTAGGTGTGAGTGCAAGATGACGGGGTCCCTTCGAGGAGCGGCGCTCAATGAGGAAGTGGGCGAGGCGATTGGCGTCGATAGTGCGCCTCGCACGAGCACGGCGTCGGGCACGGCGTCGAGCACGGCGTCGGGCGCACTACTCGTTGGTTCGTGTTGGTGGCGGTGGTACACCTGCACAAAGGGCACGCCCTGCTTGTTGTCGGCCAGGGGCGAGACGGGCGGGGCTCTCAGCCGGACGCCCGGAGTTATGGGGCCGAAATGCAGGTACCTGTATGCGCCTAGCATGTAGGCATTCATTCCCGCGGGGCTGCTGCCGCCGCCGCTGCTGCCGGTCGCCTGCGGGCGCCCCAAGCCGAGCGCACAGTGTGCCGCACACCCCGCCGCCGCCATGCCCCTGGCGTGGCGTGGCGTGGCCAGGCATGGCCAGGCCCAATTCACTCGAGTTACGATTATCTCCTGGGCAGTTTAGCGGGGCCACGACGGGGCCACACCACTCCCCAGCCCGGCCAGTTTCACTCATATAAACTTTGTGTCGTGTGTGAGTGTGCGTGCGTGTGTGTGTGTGTGGCGTTGCTTTCTTTCCAGGCGCTCCCTGCTGCTGATTCACGACCTTGTGTCGCTCCATATCTATCGGCGTGAACGGGAAAAAAAATCACGCCACACCAAAAAAAAAAAATCGTCCATCGGTTTTGTGCGCTGCCTCGTGTCGATGATTGGATCGGAAACTATATCAGAAACTCGACTGCGGCGTCGTGTTGGGGATTTTTGGTGATTGCCGAGGGTGGTGGGGGCCTCGCCGTGACGCGCGGCCGTTCCGCCCCGTTGACACACTTTCCGAAATGAAGTGGCTGTGTGTGTGTGCGCGCCGCGAACTGTCCCGATGTGGCGCGGCTTGGCGCGGCTTGGCGCGGCCGGCCGGCCGGCACGACCCCGGCCACGCTCGGCAACGCTGCAGCCGGCAGCAGAACGCAGGCGTGGCGGCCCGGCCCGGCAATTCTGGTGAAAGTGCCGTATTTTTTGATCCTCGTTATCTGGCCCTGGCTAAGGCCCTGGCCGACCGCCCCGACCGCACTCTGGCGGGGCCCCGTCCAAATGTCCGTCACCCCGGTTAAGCGAGGCGAGGCTGGCAGCGAGCGCTGCACTTTGCGTCGCATTCCGCAGGGGGGCGAGCCGGGCACTTCAACGACAGGGCGCAGCCACCACGGCGGCTTTACGCCTCTATGCGCGCGCGCGTGTGTGTGTGTGTGTGTCAGTGTGTCTGTGTTAATCATCCACTTTTCGGGTACGTCCGTAAATCACGTCCCCGCGGTGTGGGGCGGGGCATGGGGTAGCGACGGGCATCTGCGGCGTCGTCGGCGTGTCTTTCCCTTTTTTTCACGTCCCCGCTCGTCGCTGCTGCTCGTATTAGAGATGGAATCATACGGGGGCAGCTCGCTTCGTTACATTGTCGCGTCGTGTTCGTCGGCCTCCTTGACGGCCTGCAGTGCGCCGGCCCGGCCGGTCTGCCGCACTGTCGCTTCACTTTAGTTGGCATTTGCAGCTGCTTCTGCTGTCGCGTCCATATTTGGCGTGCTTGTGTGCGTGCGCCGGCGGGTGTGTGAGTGAGTGTGTGTGTGTGAGCGCGCTCTAGCGCCACATGGTGCCAATTAGTGATGTGATCGCAAGTGTCGATGGCGAGGGTGGTGCGGGCCGTGCGTGTGCGCGCGCGCGCGTGTGTGTGTGTGCGTGTGTGTCGCTGGTCGTGATAGCGCACTCCATCTCGCTGCCAGTGACAGCGGCTCGCTTTAGGCCCTCCTGCCCGTTAGGCCCGGCCTGCCTCCCTAAATCACACTCACACATTCTCTCTCTCTCTCTCACACACACACACACACACACACACACACACACACACACACACACACACACACTCATACAGACGTGCGCGCGCGTGTGCAGTCGGACCGGACCGCGGAGTCTTGACCCGCGGCGGTCGGCCAAACACACCCACACCGTCGCGAAATCCGAGCGTGGACGTGGAGGGCGTGCCGGCGGGCCGCGTCCAGCCAGCCGACGCGCGCTTTCGCCTTCGCGGATATCCAAGACTTTTTATTTTACTCGTGTTTGTTGTTGTTTTTTTTTCGTCGCGGGCGTTAAATGGCGTGGCTGCCTGCCACTCAATTTCAGGAAAGGGATAAAGCGCTCTCCAGCCCTGCCCACGCCCTGCCCCGGCGTGTCTGTCTGTCTGTCTGTCTGTCTGAGCGTCTGGTGGGCTCTCTGTCCGTCAGTCAGGTCGCGAGGAGGCGTCCGTCCTTTGGAACGGCGGTGTCGGGGATGAGGCCCCCTCCACCTCGCCTCGCCCCGTAAGTGCTCGCGGAATGCACCTGCGCGGCCAACTCGCCTCTGCTTGACTGGACACGCCTCTGGAGACGCTCGAGTCTGGAGTACAGAGGCGAGTTAGTCTCTGATGGGACGCCGCGTCTCGCCTCGCCACGCCACGCCACGCCGCGGCGAGTTCATTGAGGCGCGGTGCGGTGCGTTTCCACCTCCACCGCCGCGACGTCGCACGACTACACGCTCTGTCTCTCTCGCACTCAGAGGGCGCCCCGGAGAGGTGCGAGAGTGACCAAAGCGACTTTCGGAATCGGTCTGCATGCTTTCCTGGACGAGGCAAAAAGGGGGCGAGGGCGTGTCTGCGCTTCCAACGCTTTCAAGGCTTTCAACGCGCGCGCGGCGTTCGTTTCGCTCCACTGCCTCTCGAGTCTATCGCCTTTATTTTTCGGCCTCCTGATCCGTTTCCGGTGGGTTGTTTTGTTGTTTCTTTCGGTTTGGCGGCATTTTTGAAATGTGCGGCGCATTCCGAGTCTCGGATCGAGCGGCGCCGAGAGAGAGAGAGAGAGAGAGAGAGAGAGAGAAAGAGACAGAGAGAGACAGAGAGAGAGAAAGAGAGAGAAGGCGTACGGCGGCCTCCGATAGAGTTATCCAGCTTAACGCAGCTTGCCGCGTGATTACTCCGTCATTAGAAGCGGCGCATCGCGTTCTCTGTCGCGTCTCGAGCCGCACCGGACCGTACCGACGTCCCCCTAACAAGGCAAGAAGCATCCCCAACAGTGGTGTCGCCGACCGGATGTATCGAACAGAGGACGGCGACGCGGCGTAACGGCACCGCGACGCCATGGTCGCGCCGCGCCGCGCAGGGATGGAGGAGTGCCGGGAGGGAGGACTGCGGGGCCGGCGTCGCTGGAACCTCCTCGCTCAAGCGCATTCGGGAATTTTGCCGGACCATTGCCGGAGTGCAGGAAGGAACTTTGCTTGGACTTTGCTGGAGCAATCTGGAACTTTGCTCTGCAGCATGTCGGGAACTTGGCCGGAGCGTTTGCTGGAGCCGCTCGTCCCAAATGAGCCAACGGTGCGGCGGCGTGTACATTCCATGTGTGCGCGGCGCGGCGTGGCGGGGACCGGAGGGACGCGCAATGAGGGAGAGGGGGGGAGAGAGAGAGAGAGAGAGAGAGAGAGAGAGAGAGAGAGAGAGAGAGAGAGAGAGAGAGAGAGAGAGAGAGAGAGAGAGAGAGAGAGAGCAGAGAGAGAGAGGGGGGGGAGGGAATCGTCTTAGCGATCTGACGATCTGAGTGGGAAGGTCAAGGGGTCAAGAAATGCCTCGGCAAGGAATGACGTGCACTCTTCTTCCGCAGCGAGGCGCGGCTGGCGGTGCTGGCGCGCCGTGTCTGCATAGTGGCACGTACACGCCCACAGCCAGCCAGCCTAGCGCGGCCCTTCATCACTCGGAAAATGCGCGCCGCGACGCAGTGGACGAGGACCGGCGAGGCCGCGGATGAGGCTGGGGCGGCGAGGGTGTGCGGCCCACTGTGCGGCCAAGCCTCCACGGCCAGGGTGCGCTGTCCCCACAGTCCTCGGCCGCGAGGGCGTGGGGCCGGCCGTGCAGGGCAGTCGTGAGGTGACGCGGCGCCGCCGATAATCTCGCCATCAGATTTGCTTCCAGGCCTCGGCGAGCTGATTACGTATCAAATCGAGTTTCGTTTTAATATCGATAGCGCGCTGCAGTATCGAACGGAAAGAGAGATATACGATCGAGATAGCGCGGGGATATATATACTACTATATGCCCTCTCCGGCGCGCGTGGTCCTTATACACGCCGCGGCCGTGGCCTGTTCTGTTCTGTTCCGTCTGTCTGTCTGTCCGTCCGTCTGTCTGCCCGTTTCTGCGTCCGTCCGTTCCTGACCGAGCGCGCTGCCAGTAGCGCGTCGAACTGTAACGATCTGCAGAGGAGTCCTGCTGTCGCTGAGCAGTCCACTTTGTCTCGAAAGTTTAAAAGTCGTCCCTTGTCGACCGCCGCGCCTCACGCTGAGTTTCTCTATTAATCCTTATCTCCATTCCTTGTGTCTGTCGCAGGAGAGAAAAAAATATGGGCGTTTTAGGGGATTTCACCGGTAAAAAAAAATCCAGTCGTCTTGTTGTTATGACGACGGGCCCTGCGCGTGTCACCGGCGGAGTGATGCCACTGCCCGATTCGATTAACATTTACGGCCTTCCCTCGGCGGCGCGGTTCCATTCGGATTGGCTTTCGGAATGCCGACAGTGTACGGCGAGTCGTGCGGGCGCGGCCGCGGCGAGGAAGGGTCGTAACTGCGCCGCGGCCGGGGCCACATACGGCACTGTGCTGCCAGCCCCGCCAGCCCCGCCGAACGCGTTATCGGCAGCAGCCTGCCAGCTCGGCCGCCCGGCCCGCCGTATCACAAGGAAACATTGCGAATTGACTCATCCAGACGGCTGGAGTCTTTGTCCGGGCCTAAGTGGACCGAAAGGCCTTTAGCGCCATTCCCATGCAGGCGGCCGGGCGTGGCCGTTGGCGTGGGGGACGCCGCCGGACCAACCATCTGGAGGACCTCCAGCACAGACTTATTTCCAGTACTCCTGGAGGACCTAAGCAGGGCCTCTGGAAAACGGCTGGAAAGCCTCTGCGAGGCCTGCTTTCCGGCCGTTGACTGATAACGCAGCACGGCGCCCCACGGCCTTGAAGTAATGAAGACGTTTTTATTATTTAAATTAGCGACGGGCGAAAAAAGAAGGCCCCGGCGCTTTTGTGCGTGCATTCCGCTGCAAGTGCGTCCGATAATGAATAAAGGTTTTTGTCAATAAGGGGCTTAATTAAGTGGTGCGCCGCGTAAATATTCTGATAAAACGACGTAATGAGATTGTTGCGTCGAAAAAAGGAGAACAAGAGAAAACACGGGAAGGAGGCGCGCCGAGGCCGCTCGGCTCCAACGGAAAATGATCCCATTTAATTTAATCGAAACCGCGCGAAAGAAACGGAAACTTGGCGATGCGCGGCGTCTAGGAGGCAAAGATTGTTCGGCCGCATCGCTGACAGGTGTTTTTCTCTTGGCCGCCGCTCGAGGGTCGTTTTTGCCCACGCTCCTCGTGACTCATCGGGGTCACGCGCGTGTGTGACGCGCCGTGACGCGTCGCTCGGGGGGATGTTCCCGCGTGACGCAACGAGTGTGTTGGTTCGCGTGTCTGTACAAGCCCCCGTAGTGTAGCTCCGTAAGCGGATTAAATCTTGCGCAGGCGCTGCTACACCGTGAAAGTAGGCGCGCGGCGGGATGCGGGGAAGTTCGCCGAAATCAGGACGGCCGCTGTTGGAACTGCCAGCTGATTTACGCTGCATTGATAGTGTCTCGTCGGGAGGCTAGGGCCACCAAGGCTCTCGTCGCGCTGTCTCTCTCGCACTCACGGGGCGTGCCGCAGGGCGCGAGAGAGACAGGAGCACTGTTCCGCATCAACCTGTAGGCTGGACGGCTTCCAGTGATCCCCGCTACAACGCTTGGCTGCGCACCACGCGTTCTGACAGAGCGTGGCCGGGGCGGGGCGGGGCGGGGCGGGGCGGGGCGGGGCCTTGGCTAATTAATGGGTTCAGACGGCCAGAAGTAAGTCGCGGCGGTGCTGGCTGGTGCTGCCCTCTGCCACCCGCGGCCCGCATACCTATGCACATCACCTGTCGGATTCGAAATGCCCGATGCCCGATCCGCACGCCGCCATATAGCAGCTACTTATGACGAGGCTAGACGGACATTGGCATATACGCGCACCTGAGTGAAGGGGTCCCTCCTTTTAATGCATGCTCCTCGCGAGTGTGCGTGTGTGTTTGTGTATATGTGCAGGTGTGTGTGAGTGAAATAATATAAAGGCACGCAAAACGGCGAGCGGAAGCTGTTATTATGGAAGGCGGAGGAAAAATCAATTGTTGTGTTTATTTTTGCCTGGTGAATTACTTTCCAGCGATACCAATGTCTTCCTTTTTGCTCGTTTTTTTTTTCGCGTTGAGAACTGCGAAGCCGGTGTAGTTGGAGTGGTTGTTACGGCCGCGCCGAGCAGCGCACCGAGGGGATGCTGGAGCGCTGGAGCTGGAAGGCAGGAAGCGTGTAAAACACGCTGCCCCGCTCTCGTCTGTCTGTCGCGGCAGCGGGCTGAGGACGCGGCGTGGACGCGGCGTGGACGCGGCGTGGACGCGGCCAGGCAGCATTCATATCACGTTCCCTCACTTTCCCTGTTCGATCTGTGCGATGGCCTTTTCATAGTCGGTCCTTCCCTCCTCCTCCTCGTCGCCGTCGTCGTCAGCGTGTGTGTGTGTGTGTGTGTGTGTGTGTGTGTGTGTGTTTGTGTGTGTGTGCTTTGCCGCGTCCGCCTCGCCGCCGCCGATTTTTTCGCCGTTTCTCCCTTTTACGCCCGTCCGGGCCGTCGCTTTATTTCCCGTCTTCCTCTCCCCCTCCCCTGTGCCGCCGCCGCGTCGAGGCCGTGGGCCGCCGCTGCCGCTGCTTGCCATGCGACAGGTGTCAGCCCTTATTGCGAGAAGCCCCCGCGAATCCAAAAGCCAAAGCCCCCGGACCCCCGCCCCGGTCGGTCGGTTCAGATTCTTTTTCCGCCGTCGCGTTTTTATAGGACATTTTCCACGGCGGCGGCCTTCCAGAGCCTCCAGGACCTCATCGACTCGGCCGGAAAGGCCCCACGTCCTTCCCCCTTTCGTTTCCTCTGTCCTCTGCCCATTCTTCCTCCGTGCCCCCTCCTTCGCCGCGCAGCCGCCGCAGCCGCGCAGGCTTCTCCGGCTCATTTGTGCGTTTGGCCGACGCGGCCCGGGCGATGAGGAATGGCCGACGCGGACAGAGATTTGTTCACTAATTTGCATAAAGCGGCCGCGCACGCGCTGCGCCGGGCGATTCGGCACGACTAGCGACACGCAGTAAACACCCTTCGGTACCCGCCAGCTATTATTTACTGTTCGGAAAACGGATTTATAGATTTCTGTCTGGTGGAGCTTCGCCTTCATATGGCATGCGTGAGCCTCGCGGGAGCGCATGTTATTCTAATACGCTCTAAAATGGGCTGCATTTTCCTGCAGCTCTAAGGGAGCCCCGTCCGGTCCAAGCGCGGTGGAGATTATCCACAGCGACGTGTACGCCCTTTCGTCGCCTCACCGCTCGTATTTTACGATATTTACTGTCGTGCCGGCCCGCCACGCCACGCCGCGCTGCCGCGTCCGCCCGTCCGTCCGCCCGCCCGCACCCCCGCAACGTTTTTATGCTCTCAGAAAAATATGTGCTACTTGTCAACTTTCTCATGGAAGCACACACTCACACACTCACACACACGCACGCACGCCGCGGCACGCCGGACGGACTCGACAAGCTTTTTACGGGCAGTCGTTAATAGCGGCGCTTTCACCCCCATGCGTTAATCGTCCACCCCCCCACGCGGCGCCCCCGTTGCGGAGGTGACGTACTCCGGGGCTCGGGGGCGCGGGAGAGTCAGCCTCTCGGCGGGGGTCTGCCGGGGCCGGCGATGGCGGAGGGTCCAGCACAGGGGTCACGGTCGAGGTGACCCCCAACAATGGGGACAACGCTCGCGCGCGCCAAGTTTTCAATCTTTTTTGTTCTCGATTTCTGTAAGTTTTTTTTTTTTTTTGTTAATTTTTGTTTTGGCAATGGTACTGTGTCGGTATGATCGGCCCGCCATGGGTCGGCCGGGTCCTGGCCGGGCGGCCAAGAGGGGCCCGATGTGTCGGGGTTGGGGACTGAGGCTCCCATGAAGCACGCGGGGCAGAGGCAGTCCACCAGCTGCCCCTCCCCTCCCTTCCCCTTCTCTCTTCCTCCATCCTGGTTTCGCGCTCGGATTCGGCATTAAATACATTTGGCCCGCGGTGGGTTAACAACCGTGGCTACTTTTTATAGGAATAGACGCTGTCGCTGTAGAGGCGTCGACGGCCTGCCCGGCCCGCGCTATAAATTACCTTCTCTCTCTTTCTCTCTCGGTCCGGCCCGTCCCGCGAGGCGTGTCCCGACCGCGGCTTACGTCGGTAAATTCTCTCCGTTTCAAATAATCTTTTCGCGCGCGTCGAAGTATATCAAGTCGCATTTCTAGGCGCGTATATTTTCGCGCCTTGCCCCGCGGGCAGGCGGTAGTGCGCGACCGGGCCTTCCCCCGCGCGCGTCATGGCCGTCGTTAAAGACGCGATTGGCGGGGCGGCGCGGGATCGAATCCCCGGCCCGCGTCGGGAGCGGGTTTGTCCGTTTTACGAAGTTGCCGCCATCGTCGTCGCCGCCGTTGAGAAAGGACTCCGTTTGCACCCGAACAGTGGGCAGCGGTGGCGGCCACGCGCGTGCGCGCGGGGCGGGGCGGCGCGGCGCGGCGCGGGGCGGCGCGGGGGAGATGGATTAGTATACATTGGACACCCAAAGGTCAGACGGGCACCGTCAGGATGCGGGACTCGGTCTCTGTCACGGCGCGGCACGGCGCGGCACGGCGCGCCACTCCCGGGGACACGCCGCGACACACTAAGAAAAGCCCGCAGTGAAAGTCTCTGGATTCGGCGCGGCCACAGCCTCGCCGGCCGGGCCGAGCAGGCACTTCCTGAATTTGTGCGGAACAGAGGCCGTAAAGCATCCCTCGTGGGGACCGACCGCGGCCGGAGACCAGAGCCGTTACACTGGCTTTGTGTGCGTGTTTGCATTTCCATGTAGCGACGCGCAGGGCCCCGTCAGGGAAGTCCCGGCCGCCCCGGCAAGGGCCGCAAAGGTCGCCTGCCATTGCGGCCGAGGAAGGGCTCTGCCAACAAGTCATTTGCAGCCCGCCTCTCTCTAAGTGTGTGTGTGTGTGTGTGTGTGCGTGCGCGCGCGCGTCAAACTTCCAGAGTGCCTCTCAGCCTCTCCCTTGCAAAACAGGGTCGCCTAGCGGCGCGGCGGCGCGCGGGGCCCCGCAGAGGCGTGGGCCGCGCCAATATAGTGTAGTTTGGCGGGCGTTCCGGTAGCCGCGACACCGGTGCGGTGCGGGGGCTTACAGGCTAGCGGACTCGCTGCGGCTTTTCGGCGCCGCGGTGTCTTTGAGGATTGTGCGCCGCGGTCGCCCGGGCCGTAGTTGGCGAAATCCGTTTGCGAAACGTGTGGTGTGTGTGCGTGTGTGAGTGTGTGCGTGCGTGTGTGCGTGTGTCTCCGCCACACCCACCTTTGTAATTGCAAAGCCCTCCCTTTCGGGCCGGGCCTTGCCACTCCAGTGTGCCCGCGCTGGTCGCGCGTCGGACGCGCGTTGGACGCAGGGCGGCGCAGTTCGTGATTCCCGCCCCCGCTGCCCCTCCGCGTCGAGCGGCGTGTGGGGGCTCGGCGGGGCCTCCAGCAGGTGTCCGCGAGGAGATCGGTGCATCACGATAAGCCTGCCTGCCTGCCTGCCTGGGATGGTGACGTGGTACAGTGCTTCTCCGACCACCATGTACACGATTTGCCCACAATAATATGACAATAGTCTCGCCTTGCTGCACACAGAGTCGCGCAAGGATATTACTTTGGGGTAAAATAAATTGGTCCAGGTCGGCTGGCTGGCTGCTGATGGATCGGCCGAAAAGGATAATGGATCCGCGACACGAACGCGTCCTTGTTCAATGGCAATCTCCATGCTAATGGTGGGCGGGACGGACCGAGCAGGCAGCCCGCGTGCCGCCGCCGCGTTTTTCGGTCAAACGACCTAACGGCCGAGGTGGAGGACGCCGCGAAGCGCGGTGGCCGTCGCGCTGTGTCCCTCTCGCACTCGTGGGTCGTGGAGGCGCGAGAGAGACCGAGCGACCACGCGGAATGAGCCTGCAGTGATGCTGCCCCAGCACTCCGGCGCGGCTCCGGCGCGGCTCCGGCGTCCCCTCCTCGGCATTCCCGAAGCGCCGCGGCCAGTCGGCCACACCCCGGAGGAGGGCCGCGAGACAAAGTGCCATAGAAGTACCTCCCCGGCGGGGCGGGGCGGGGCGGGGTGGGGCGGGTACCTTTTACGACGACAGTAACTCAGGATGCCTCAATACCGGCCCGTGGCGTACTGCCGGCGTGCTGGCGGACGTCGCCGAGCACGCCGTCCTGTACGGTGCACATGCGCCGGCCGGAGGGCCATAAGTCCGCCTCGCCGCGCCCTTGCAGCCTTGCACTTTGCAGGGCCTCGTCGACGACACTTTGAAGCACGGACAAAAATCAATTTGCGTTGTTTGCTGTTGGAGCGGGCGGCAGTGTGTGCGCGTCGATGGCCTGCCCGGCTTATGATTCTCGATCAGCCCGGCCGGTCCAGCCGCACTGCCTCACCATTGGTACCTCAAACGATGTCCGATCTTGCTGGGCCATGTAAGTACACGGTGCCCAACTCGTGTGTGTGTGTGTGTGTGTGTGTGTGTGTGTGTGTGAGAGAGAGAGAGAGAGAGAGAGAGAGAGAGAGAGAGAGAGAGAGAGAGAGAGAGAGAGAGAGAGAGAGAGAGAGAGAGTATGCGCGCGCGCGCTGGTCGGAGTGTTAATGACGATGATAAGCCTTCGCATCGCGGAGTCCAGCCGTCCGGGGCTGGCCGGGGCTGGCCGGCGCTGGCCTGACCCGCCTGGCCTCGGAAGGCTTGCTTGAACTGCATTCGAGGTGGCCGTCGTCCGTCCCTCTTCCTCCCCCGGGTAGGCCGCGCGGAGCGAGCCTTGTGTGGAGCCTTCCTCCTCGCACGCGGCCCTGAGAGGCCAGCCCGTCGGCCGGCCCAGCCCCGGCCCGGCCCCGGGCCCCGCGGCCCCCGCGGCCCCCTTCGGCTGCGCTGCTTTTAGAGACGATAAAATGCGCGAGAGAGAAGGGCCGCGGCCGGCACCTCGCGCCCGACGGAGACAGACCACCTCGCGCCTGCATATTAATGTGTGTGCCGCCAGGGAATAAAAACAAACCTATCACACACACACACGCACTCACACTCACACACACACACTTGGCTGTGGACGCACAGCATCACTCTCTCACACACGTGGGGGCCCCTTCTCTCCCCCGATCACGCTCTCCGTCTCATTCCTTGGCCTTTTTTTCTCTAACGTCTCTCTCTCTCTCTCTCTCTCTCTCTCTCTCTCTCTCTCTCTCTCTCTCTCTCTCTCTCTCTCTCTCTCTCTCTCTCTCTCTCTCTGTCTCGCTGGTGCGCTTACGGTGCCAGCGCACTTTGTGACGGGCGTGACGCGGCGTCGGATTCTGCAACAATAGTCCCAAGTGGAAGTGGAGTTCGTGCGCGCGCGCATGTGTGTGTGTGTGTGTGTGTGTGTGTGTGTGTACTTGTGTCTGTGAGTGTGAGAGTGCGCGCGTGCGTTTGTCTCTAATGCAACAACTTTAACCGTCGAGTCACCTGCTAGGGCGTGGCCGTCTCGGCGGCGGCGCCGCTCCTGCACGACAGCGTGGTCGTCGTGGCGGTCGTCACGGTGCACAGTGCAGCCCCCCCCCCCCCCGGGCCCCTCGCCCGGAGAGGCCCGACCGCAGGGCCTGCCCTCCTGCCCAGCCCTGCGTTTGGGTCTCCGTCCCGACCTCCCTCTTGCGAAGGCGAGGGGAGAAAAAAAAGGCTAAAAACAAAAATTCCTATGCTAACGAGTGGCACGGTCACGGTGTGCCGCCACTGAAGTCGCACAGGCCTCGTAGAAGGTCCTTTTTGACACGAGTCACACGAGGCCTGTGTGACTTCTACGAGCCCCTCGTCAAAATCGAAAACGTTCTAAGCCACACAATAATTTTCTCAATCATTGAATGAAAAAATGGAGAATCTGGGCCGCCAAAAACAATAGGGATCGAAACCCCCAAAAAGAGAACAGCATGGAAGACGAAAAACAACAAAAGGACAGAACTAAAGTCTGAAGACAAAAGGGAGTGGTGAAGGCAGCAGATTCCGAACTGTTTAGAATGTCTCATTTTTATTCCTCCGGTCGTGAAGGAGTTGATGCCCCTGTGCGGCTACGCGCACACACACGCAAGGGGCTCTGAGTGTGAGTGTGTCCGTGGGGCGGAAAAGGATTCATCAGTCATTCACACAGTCGGGGCAATAAAACGGCCGCCTGGAGTCCGATTCCGAACGGCGCTCCTGTCTCGCTCGGTCTCGACGGGACGCCCCACGAGATGACGAGTGCGAGAGAGGCAGAGAGAGGCGGTGTTCGGCAGCGGGCCGCTGCCGCGCCGAGGCCGGGCCTCCCTTATCAGCGGTTTACACCCGCGGCAGGTGCTTTTTATGGGCAATTTTCAATCCTTTGATTCGATCTGGCTATTCGTATCTGCGACGCCGCGAGAGATACTTTGACGTCCAAGTGCGTCGTAGAGTCGAAGAGCAGCGGGAGCCGCGTGGCCGGGAAGGCCGACCGGACACCGATTGAGTCACCGGCCTGGCCAGCCACCCTCGAGCGACACCCGCGCCGCGCCGCGCAGCTCCACGACGCGTCGGACGGGCGACGCAGCGCTCGCGAACTCCCCACGCAGTTAAACGCCGAAGTGATGGTCTTGGTCTTTACGAGCGATACAAGAAGGGGGCCCTGCAGCGCCCCGCCCCGCCCTTGCTGAAAAACAGTGACACGTGGATTGAGATAAGCGGAGTAATAACCGGGGTATCGGTTTACACGCCGTCCATACGGGCTGTCCGTCCAGCGCCGTCACGCTCTGCCGTAAACTTGGGCAGCGCGGGGACCTCCTTGATGGCGTCGTAGCCGCGCGGTCAGCAGCCCCGCCTCCGGCGCCGCGGGGCGCGGGTTCGCGTCGCGGCCGCAGCGTCGTTTGTGTGGAGGCCCCCGTCCATCCTACCGGCATCGGCTGTATTTCAAATATCGTGCGGGGCGGGGCGGGGCGGCCACAGTCGGCCGTTCATTGTGCTTGATCTAATCAGGCCGCTTCCCCCGGGGCCGCTGCTGCAGACTCATTCCAAGAGTCGATTCGTCGCTCTGTCTCTCTCGCACTCACGGCACCTCGCGAGAGAGACAGAGCGACGAAAGCGACTTTCGGAACCAGTCCGCGGGCTGCTGCTCGCTGCTAGTGAGCCGGGCCGGGCGACGCGCCCTCGCGGTTTTGATGTAGGGCGGGGCGCTCCAAGCTTGAATCGATCGATTTACAAATGGCAGCGGCGCGCTCGCCGTGGCCGTGTAGCGCCTGTCCTGCTGGGATGGAAAGTTAATGAATTGTTCTGCAGTGAGCAGCGGGGCGGCGCGCTGCAGCAGCACAACACCCCCACCGCCCTGGCCGTGCCCTGGCCGTGCCCTGGCGTTGCTGCCCGCGGCGCTAGGCCAATGGACTGCAGTGCCACCGTGCGGTAACGAATCCAAAGCGCCGCGGGCGCGGGGTGCTGCTGCAGGCTGGTCGCTCCGTCTCCCTCGCACCTGTAGGGCGGTCGGATGGGTGCGAGGGAGACGGAGCGACCAAGGCAGCGCTCGGAAGCAGCCGGCAGTGCTGCCGCGCAGGATTGCCAACGTGTCGGAATAATTACTCGACGAAGGGCTGCTAGAGTATCGCAGTGCAGTAACGAGCATTCCCAGGCGGCAAGCCCCAACCTTCCAATTTCAGATTTAAAAATTTAAATTCAGCGATGGAGCTGGCAACACCGCGGCCTGGGCGGGGCTGGCGGTCTCGCCGCGTTGTTTTGGGTCGTGCCGAGCGCGGTAATGGTAACGTATTTGGCTGGGCAGGTGCACTGCGCGGCCCGGAACGGCACGCCCCGCGGCCTGCCAGCCCGGCCAGCCCCGCGGGCCTCACATTTCAACACATGCAAATAGGCTTCCTAGACGTCCCGCGGGATGACCGCTCCGCTTCTCCCGGCCTGATGGAAAGTACACGTTTAAACCTTACCGAGTATTTAAGGCATCAAACCACTGTATTACACGATGAATATTTTGTTGGCTCATGTATGCTCAATATGCTTTGTAATAGCAAAACACATTCTTTGTAATGCCTAAAATTGTGTGTAAATAATTTTAGAGTGCAGCCTAACTTGCTGGTGAAGAGCTTTAAGTGTAGGCGGCTTTTTTCATCTCCTCTACGCCCGGCATGTTTCATGGCACACCCATTACAACTTTTCGCGCCTTCCTATCATGAAATTAAAAAAAAAGCGTTTCCAAAACCAAATCCGGCCTAAGTGGGTGCGCTCACTTCCGGGCCGGTGCCGCCGCTGCTGGACGGGCCGCCTCTCTCTCTCTCTCTCTCTCTCTCTCTCTCTCTCTCTCTCTCTCTCTCTCTCTCTCTCTCTCTCTCTCTCTCTCTCTCTCTCTCTCTCTCTCTCTCTCTCTCTCTCTCTCTCTCTCTCTCTCTCTCTCTCTCTCTCTCTCTCTCTCTCTCTCTTGCTCTCACCGGCCGGGGCCACACCCAGGGCATCACTTTATAAACGGAATAATTATGCATTTTGTGCGCGGTGGAGTGCGGCCTGCTTGTACATCATGCATATCAATACCACACGCACGCACCAACACACGCGCACACACACACAGGATAATGTAAGGAGCGGGTTTTTGCCCCGTGTAGGCAGTTAGTCAGGCCCTTCCCCGTGAACGTGCTGCCGAAACATGGCCGTCGGTGATCAAGGTTAGGCAGCGCATAGTAATTTTCAGCGTTTCATTGTTTTCGTTTTATTATCGCCATCACGGTCGTCACACCGATACCCGCGCAATGCCAGTCGCAATAATTAGGTACAATTTTTTTTTTAAACTAGCATTAATTGTTATTTATGTCATTATTATTGTTCATGTTCCTGGACGCACTATCGCGACACAATATAATAATTATGATTGATGTTAATAATGCGACTTTGGGCTGCCATGTCTTCCCTCCCGGCCAGGAAATAATCAATCACTGTTCGGCCGATCAGTTGGGATGGCGGCAACAAGCCGGCGGGGCGGGGCGGGGCGGGGCCCTTTCGGCCGGGCTGAGGAGGTACAGTCATAATCAGAGCTGTCACCCTGCATGCCAATGTGACGGGTTGCGTCCGAGTGTCCTCTCGGACGCGGCCCACTGGCAGCTGACATGGCAGTTGCAAGGCGCCGCCGAATTCCGGCCGAGTGGACCCGAGTGGACCCGAAGTGGACCCGTTAGACGCCAGAGCGCCGCGGCGCTGGAAACCCGAGAGCTGCAGCCGCGCGACGCAGAGGGCCGTGACTAAATTCCCGTCTGATTTCGTGGCTCGATAGTTCGGCCCCACGACGCCCGTGCGTGTGAACGGAAAGTTTACGTCGGCCCGCTGTTGACTCGCCGCCAAGCCGGACTCGCCTGGACGGAGCGCCGTCCGCGCTGCCGGGTGGGCAACCCGCACGCACGCGCGCGCTGCTCTGCAGTGGCGGCCTACCCGCCGGGCGCTCAGCCAGTCAGGCCGATGATCGTCTTGGGCTGCGCCAGCTGCGCCAGCAGGGCTGCTTCCCAGCGGTGCCTGTCTAGCACTCATGGGGCTTGGGTGCGAGCGAGAGGCAGAGAGGCTGTCTCGACCGCAGCCTGCGTTGGTTTCCGTCCTGTTGGTCTGCTGGTGGCGGTCCTCCTCCTCATCCGCATTCGCGTCATGCGTGCCGCCGCGCCTCGCAGCAGCCCGTGCAGTGCAGCGTCTTGGCCGCGCGACGCGATAAATTACGGTCTGGACAGCGGTCTTGCCGGGCGTCTCCCTCGCACTGCCTGGCACCGACGGCGCGCGCCCCGCGAGAGCGAGGGAGACGGAGCGGCCGTTCGGAGCCGCCGCATGGATGGGGTGGGTGTGGCCGGACAACAACACGGCCGCGTCGTCCGCCGGCCGTCGTCTGCAGGCTGCTGCCGGAGGACCGTCTGTCTCTGTCGCACCCCTTAGGATCGCCCCGTGAGTGCGACAGAGACGACCATGCAGTCGGCCGGCCATCCGACGACGCGCCTCGCAATTAGGGGCCGACAGCGCGCCGTGCACTTTGGGGCCTCGGGAATCAACATAAAACGGCGCGCGCGGTTCCTCAGTTCGTCGACGGCGTCCTCCTTCGCCCCGCGTCCGCGAGTCGTCGGCGAAGAGGAACGCGGCGTGGACGTCCTCCCTGGCGGGCCGCAGTGACTTATGAGGGCCCTCTGCCGTGGCGTGCGCTGTGGCGTGCGCTGGCGTGCCCCAAGGTATACAGTCCGGCGGCGCCCCGCGGAGATAGGCCCCAGAGCCTGCGCGTCCCCCGCGGTGCGACGCCCCCCCCCCTCCCCGCCTTCTCTGGCGTGGACTTACGGCCGCGCTGCACGCATGCGAGCCCCCCCGCACCTCCTTCCCCGACACGAGCGCCTCCTGCGTCAAAATGGCACGACGCCGCCAGGGAAGCGCGAGGCGCGCACCAAAGCCCGTGTGAGTTTCGAAGTGGCCGGCGGGAGAGGCTTCCTGCTTCGACCGATTCAAACGCCGAGTGATAAGGCGGCAGGAGTACAGCGCGGCCGCGGACGCCCAGGGCGGCGTCCTCGGCGTCCACGGTCCACGGCGTCCGGCACAGAAGCGCCGAAACGGCGGCAGCGCCTTTCCGCGCGGCGCGCTCTTTGTTTGTAAATGAAGGGAGGGCCCGGCCGGGTCGTCTCGCTGTCTCTCTCGCACCCCTAACCGCGGCCCTGTCAGTGCGATGGAGACAGCGCGACGCAGCTCTGTTTCCGGAACGGGCCTGCTGGCGGGGCCCTCGGCCCGCGGACGGACCGGGAGCCGCGGCACGCACTGGCACGCCGGCACGCAAGGGCCTCCGCTCCAGGCCCTCTCCAGCGAGGAGCCTTACTGGAGACTCCCGGAGCCCCGACGTAACGGATTGGAGGATGTGTCGTTCCTGGTGTCCGGGCGGGAAAAGTGTCCAACTCCATTGCGTGGCTGGGCGGGGTGTTCGCCACCGTGGGACCTGCGTGTCCTTGACGCCGTCCTTGTCCTTGTTAATGAGGCGGCGACACCTGTCGGCCCGACACCGCATTGTGTCGACGCCTGCCTTTCCCACGCGCCGCCCACGCACGCGGAGGCGGCGGCAGAGCGGCGGTGGGTCACGACGGCGTGCCGCTTGGCGTGCCGGCCGGCCGGCCACGTGGTGGCGCACCCGGCTCCCCGCCCCGCCCCGCCCCGCCCCGCCGCGCGCGGACTGTTTCCAGCGCTGTACTCTATGAACCTGTCCGCGGCCTGCCGACTAACTGACTGGTTTGCTTTCTTGTTCCAGGTGAGGCAGGAGGCTGGATAGGAGTGCATCGGTGTGAGTGTCAATCCAGTTTGGACGTCCACGCCGGGCTGCCTGCTCGGGCTGCCTGCTCGGGCTGGCTGCAGTGCGCCACCACGCCCCCGGCAGCCGAGTCTGACTGGTTCCGGCGGCACCCTTCCCCCCGAGGCCCGCTCCGTACCGGGTCAGCGGCACACCGACCGGCCCGCCCGGGAGAAGCGGTTTGTCGCTCTGTCTCTCTCGCTCCCGTACGGAGAGCTCCATGAGTGCGAGAGAAACAGAGCAACGAAGCGACTCTACTGAATGGCTCGGCTGGCCAACCTGATTTATCGGATGGGCTTCCGCACAACGGGAGCGAGCTTGGCCGAGGTCGGGGTGGCGTCCCGCCAGGGGTGGCGCCTGCCACCCAAACAAAACAAAAAAAAACAGTTTCCTCGTTCACGGTGACCACGTCAAGCCCCAAAAAGAAACAATAAGGAACCAAATTTTATTATTAATTCATCCTATGCGTGACGTTTGCTAAATTCGGAAGTGTATTTTTTCTCAGTTGGGTTGCGAGGCGTGCGGTGTCGGTTTCAAAATTTAGTTCCCTGATTTGTGTTGCCCTGTCACGGAAGGCGCCATGCTGCCGGCCGTCCTCCTGAAATCGGGAGTGGTGCTGCCCCGTGTTCTAGGCCGACGGGGCGCCGCCGCGCCGCCGCCGCGCCGCCCAGCGGGGAGCCGTGGTCATGTGTGTTCGTCCTCCCGAGAGGTCGGCAGTCATGTTGCCCGCCACGAACTGGACTGCCCCAGGCCAGGCACCAGGCCAGGCACCAGGCCAGCCGCAGCAGCAGTGGGTCGGCGCGCGGTTTTCCGAATCCCCCACCGGGCGCACCGCGGGCTGGTTGGCCTGCCACGGCGTTAATTGTCGACCAGGAGAGTAAACGCGGCGAGGAGGGGGTTGCGCGCGCGGTGGCCTAGGCTCCGCCGCTCCGCGCCGCGCGCAGTTTAAGGCGTTTAATTGTGGATTAGACGTAATGACAGACTAGGCAGCGATGTGGTCTGCGGTCGGCCGGACGCGCGCGCCACGGCCCGCTGGCTGGTGCCGAGGACGCCGATCCGTCGCTCTGTCTCCCTCGCACTCGTGGCTCGGCCCGAAGGGGTGCGGGACAGACAGAGCGACGGCGCGGCGCTGCCTCCCTCCTTGCCGCTGTGGCGCTCTGTCCTCCGATGCCGAGATTTGACGTGGTCCTTGTCCCGTACAGCGTGGCCCGTAAAGAAAAAGAACGAGGAAAGAAAGAGGGAAAAGGAGGGGGGAGGGGTAGCGGAATGCCACCCGATTCACACCCAATTTATTGTTTGGTCCGGACGGGCCGCGTCGGCCGGGCACGCTGGACATGGCGAAGTAGTTAACATGAGAGGGGTTATTTCAATGAGGGCTCTGGCTCCAGTGGGCCCCAGTGCGCCGACGCTCTAAACGTCATGGAGGGCGATTTACTGCCGGGCCCCACTCCCACATCCTGGAGGGGCCGTCCGCGAGCTGGCAAGCGATCCAGTTCCAGAAGTGAGTGTGTGTGTGTGAGTTTGTGTGTGTGTTGTCTATCCGGGCAATGCAGCAGGGACTGTAGAGACACACACCGCATGGGAGCATTCCCCGGCGACAAGTTGGCAACACTGCCCCGTGTTACTCACACACACCTACAGGAAGCGAACGCACACACACGCGCTTAGATACACGCACACACTGACGGGAGAGTCCGGAAATAACACACATCGAAAACATGGCCTTGTGCTGCTCGACTCCCGATCAGGATTATATACTCTCCGGCAAAATGCTTGGCCTGCGGTGCCCCGTGTGTTGTGTGTATGCGCGCGCGCGCGTGTGTGTGTGTGTGTGTGTGAGACGGCAGCGAGGCGACCTTTTTTATTCCAGTCGTTCCGCGTTATTTCGACGCAGCGATTGGCTATCTAGGGAGGAGGAGGGGGAGGAGGCTGGCAGAGCGGCGTAGAGCGGCGCAGAGGTCCGGCCCGCCTGTCTTCTGCCCGTCCTGTCCTTCAGCCGTCAGAAAGCATTTTATAATCATGAGTGGAAGTGATCCCCCTCCCCCTCCCCTTTACTGCCGCGGTCGCATCTGCCTGAGCCTGAGCCTCCTCCAAACTCGCTGAGAAACAGAATATAACCTGGATATAACATTGCCCCGCTGAGCTGAGAATCCCCGCGTCCTGGCTTGCGCGCGCTGAGCCGGCCCAGGCTGTGTGTGTGCGCGTTGCGTTCGTGTGTGTCTCGCTGCCTCGGGCTGAAATTAGATCTCTCTCCTCGTCAGATTAAAATTCCTTCAAATGTTGTGCCGGGGAAACACACTGTCCACGACGCCTGGCAGGCGGAGCGCGGCATCGGAGCGCGGCAGCGGCGCCGTGCCAGTGGAGGGCGATTAAAATCAAACCCGCACTTTACGGCAGATTTAATTTTTAGCTAATAACAACTCCACTACGCGCGGTGCTGCCGACCCACTGCGTTATTTACAGCCGCGTTAAAACATTTTTAAGCTTCTGCCGATGCGCCGCGGCGGGGGTTCGACTCTCTTCGAGGGGAAGTAAGTCTTCTCGCGCGTATTAAAGTGGCTGTCGGATCGCGGCTCTCGCTTGCGTCAGTTTATGATATCCGGGGAAATGAGGAAGCGGTGTGGTTTTGGCGCTTCGTCGCGTTGGCCCTCCGCCCCGCGGCAGCGCGGCAGCCTGCTCGCCTTGCAGCCCGCGCCAGCAGCGCCAGCAGACCGTCGCTCTGTCTCTCTCGCACCCATGGGGCGCCCCGTGTGGGTGCGAGAGAGACACCAGCCTAGCCAGCGCCAGCCACCGGCCCCGGGGTGTGCGTTAGAAAGGGTTCGGCCGGCCGGCAGTCGAGGAGATAGCGGAGGGGATCAATGACCCAAACATCCAAATTGTTGGCCATGTTGCCATGTTGCCGTGCTTCTTGGCCGGGATGCTGCCGCCGCATCTCCCCCAGGCGCTGGCCATGGCACCGGCCCCGGCCCCCTCCCCGGCCCCCTCCCCGGCCCTACGCCGCTAAATCCCAGGGACCCCGTGTCGGCACTCGGTGTTCCCGTGATGGGACGCTGACACGCACTTACGCAAGGCGGCGGCGGCTGGTGACGGACGACGCGGGCCGAGGCAGGACGTCAATGACTCGTGTCGCCCAATCAGCCAGCCAATCACAGTGCAGTCCCGTCTCAGCCAGCCAATCACAGTGCAGTCCCGCCTCGGCCAGCCAATGGCAGCGCCGTCCCCGACTCGTCCTCCGCCGTAAACAAAACCCGGCTTTTGAGTAATGACATCCCATCGCCAAGTTGCGATGCTGTCCTGAAGCATGCGGCGAAAAAAAATAAATCTCTGAGCCTTGACCAGGACTCGAACCCGGGGCCTCTCCGGTGCTTGCGTGTCCCGTGCCGCTGTGCTACCGGTCCGCGCGCGGCTACTGTGCCGACCTACGCGGCGCGCTACGCCCCCGCCGCGGAGCCGCGGAGCGGTAGGCCGGGTAGCCGCCGCGTCACACTGCACTGGACTGGTTCCACGCGCACCCAAACATTTACCAGTGTGCGTGCGTGCGGCGGCGCGGGACGACCTTTTACCTCCGGATTGTTTGGTTGCTGGAAACGACGCCTTCGCTTGCGCAACGCCGGGCCCTCCCTGTCCCTTCCCGTTTAGGACCCCGCGGGTAAAAGGGGGGGGGGAGAGGAAGACGGACAGAGAGGGAATTATACGGGAGACGGCGTCCGGACCGAGGAGGAAAGCCGCTCCAACACAGTAGGGAAGCAAAGGATTGCGTGAGACCAGTGTGTGCGTGTGTGTGTGTGTGTGTGTGTGCGTGTGTGTGTGGCTGAAAACACATTAATACGGGGGCTCTGTATTACTCCCGTGTACCGGCCGGCGGGGCCCTGGCCGGCGGGGCCCTGGCAGCCCCGGCACGGCCTGCCGAACGGACAAATACCGTGAAATATTGCGGACAGATAGGGGGATACTCTGTCTCTCTCGCACCCCCCCGGAAGGCCCGGCGAGGGCACGAGTGCGAGAGAGACAGCGCGATGCGAAGTCGCTGTCCGGCCTGCCGCGCGGGGCGCTTCCCTCGCGTCCAAGTCTCCTGACTCACTCCGTCGCGATAAATCGAACAACGGCGGCGGGCCATGGCGACGCCGCCTGCCGGCCGCGGCCAGGACGGCGACCACGATGGCGGCGGCCGGGTGCAGCGAGGTGGCCGACGACGGCGCGCCCAGGCCGGCGCGGCACGGCGCGGCGCACAGTAGCGGGCAGGTGTTTGCTCAAGGACGCGGCACCGTCACCGTCTGGCTCAATTTTTGCGCCTTCGTCTGACTTGCTACTCGCTTAGGGCTGCAATTAAACTGTCAATGTCTGGGCGTGCTACCGAGCCGAGCCAGGACCTCGCTGCCTGCCTGCCTGCCTGGCCGCCCTGGCTGGCCGCCTGGCTGGCGGGCTCCCCCGATCTGGAATTCTGGACGTGTCCGGAGTGATGATCTGGCGGTCATGATCCCTGACGCGCATGTCGATCGCCCGATAATGACGTCCGGCCGGCCAATGAGAATGAGGCAGGGCAGCGCCGGGCAGCGCTACCCCGCGTTGCGCAGGCTGCAGCGCCGAGCTAGTTATCACACTGCGGGACTGTGCGACCAATCATGTGAGTGGAGTAGGGACATGACATGGGTTTCAAGTTCGTGCAGTTTGTTCAGTCGCAATCTGCACTGTAACACATTTTTGAGGTTTGCAAAAGTGTGCGAAGTCCATTCTCTTCACTCCGAATTTTATTATGAAATCGCTTTGACGAAATTGATGATGCTTTCTAATGATTGAGTTTTGAAGTAAAGTTAAAGTGGATTAAAATTTTTGATCCCTACCTCCCAGGTCCCTTTTCCCCCGTTAACTCTCTCAATAATTTATGGTCGCCCTGGCCCCGTGGGGAATTCCCCCGAGTACGAAATACCCCTCGCTTGTGTAGCCGGCGAGGTCCACTTTCCAAATGGCGTCGATTAATTTGACGTACACACTACACACATCGCCGGGCCGGGGCGAGTTCAGTTTGGCCGTCGCCGTCATCAATTTGAAACTGCGTGTCGGGAATCCTGGCTTCGATTACCCAATGGGGACGGTTAATGAAGCTACCAAGTTTTCTCCGCGCCACCATAGGTTCGTTCGTGCTGTCGTCGCTCTGTCTCTCTCGCACGCATGGGGCGCGCCGGGAAGGTGCGAGAGAGACAGAGACAGCAGTGTTCGGACCGAGCCTGCAGGTGCGGCCACTACCAGGTCCACCCGGATAGTTGGGGGACCTTTTTAATTAAAACGAAACGCACAGGCGGGGACAGCAGCAGGGAGTAGCGCCGCGGAGTCCGGCCGCGAGGTGCACCCGCAGCGCTACTCCCTGCCCCCCAGCGCGCTCTCGGACGGTCCCGGGCCGATTTATGGAGGCGAGAGGGTCAAAGATTGGTCTTGGCACCGCCCTGGGCGCTGAAAGGCGGGGGGGATAATGTTTGGAGGGGGAGGGGGATCAGAGAGATTGGGGGGAGGGGAGGGGGAATCCGTGCTCCCGGACCCCAGGCGCGTCCGGCGGCCGGCCGGTGGGGTCGGGGGTCGGGGGCAGACAAGGTCCGGCCGTTTGCCGTGCAGGTGAAAGCGGTCAGTGCTCACTCACACACACACGCACACACACACGCAGGCGCACGCACAATCACTGCAGAGACTTACATGCAGGTGCGCGCGCGCTTACGCAGGCCGTGGTACGCCCACTGGCATGTTTCAATTAAAGGCCCTGTGTCGCCTCGCTGCTGCGCGATCACTGCGAACAGCGCCCCGTCTCCTTCGCACTCGCGGGGCCCGCCTTGGGGCGCGAGAGGGACGGATCGAAGGGAGAGGCCGCGGGTTGGACTCGAAGTGCGCGATCGTGTACGCGATGGAGGGGCCTCGTCGTCGGCGCGAGGGATTGCCCAAGGATTAGCGCGCTAGCTCTCCGCGGCGACGCCCCGTCAAAAAGCCAAAACGCAGTGGCGCTGCGATCGCCTCGTGCATTTCGTGGGAAGCAATCAGCGGCCCGGCCAGAAGGGCGACGGTCCCGCACCGGCCGCGCGCCCCGGCCCCCATTGTCGCGAGGAGAAGAACATTTTTCAAATCACTTGGACGCTGCGTGAGTGGCGCTGCCGCCGTGGCGCGGCTGAGGTGTAATTTACCTCTCGTGTTGTCATTTTCATTTTTTTGCCAACTTTTCCTTTTTATGATCGCTCTTTCGTTTGTCCTTTTGCGTTTTGGAATCCATCGTGTACCAGACGAGGGGGCTGCCGAGGAGAAGGAGGGGCCAGCACTTTGGGATTCTGCGGCCAGAGCGCAAAAATAAGTCGAAAAAACAAAAAGAAACAAAATACTGTAAGCTGACCACATAACTTCGGGTATTAGAACCCGCGTCGTCGTCGTTGAAATAAGTCCGCAAACATCGCAGCAGCAGGGCGGGCAGGAGGGAGTTGCTTGATGCACCTCAATCTTGCGATCGAAATCCGAGATCATTGGATGATCGAAAAGAGGGAGAGGGGGAAGCACCGGACCCAGCATGTGCGTGCGGAGGGGAGCAGCCTGCAGGCGGACTCCGAACAGCGTCGCTCTGTCTCTCTCGCACCCTGGAGAGGGAGAGAGAGAGAGAGAGAGAGAGACTCCCTCTCTCGGCCTGCTGATGCGGTGTGGGATAAGGGCGGGGAATGCACCCCCTTCCGCCGCCCGGTCCGCATCGTGTAAGTGTTGTGTGGTTACGCCGCCCGTCGCTCCGCGCGCCACTCCGCCAATTTTGTGACCCTAGTGCACTGCGTGGGGGCCGTGTGGCCGAGGCCGTGGCGGGGGGCGGGGCCGGGGGCGGGGCCGGGCGCGAGCCGCAACGCCGAAGCAGTGACGACAGCGCGCTCTGTAGGGGGTGGGCTTCAACCACGAGGAGAAAGACGGAAGTGCAGCGCATGTTGTTTTGTTGTTGATGTTGTCGGTGTTATTTTTGTTGTTGTTGTTGGTAATGATCGTCCGTTTAGCGCTCGCACTGGACGCCAGCCGCAGGCGCGTGCGATTTGGGTGCGTAATGCTTACTTTTGCCTTTAACTGGTTCTAGCGTAGCACCGGCAACAACGTTTCATAGGCGCGCGCTCACACACACTCATACACTTACACACACACACACACACACACACACAGACACGTGTGTGCGCAGGGCCTGCAATTAAGATTCTCCGCGAACTGTGTTTCGACCGAAGCCCGCGACGTGTTCAAATAAAATGATCCATTACCGACAGCAACAAAACTGCCACATCGTCCCGCAGAATGTTGATGATGGAAGCGTCTCTCCCCCCCCCCTCTCTCTCTCTCTCTCTCTCTCTCTCTCTCTCTCTCTCTCTCTCTCTCTCTCTCTCTCTCTCTCTCTCTCTCTCTCTCTCTCTCTCTCTCTCTCTCTCTCTCTCTCTCTCTCTCTCTCCCCCTAGCTTCCTTGTCGTTCCCGCCGCCCGTCTCTGTTTTTCTTTTTAAACTCTCTGTTTCTCTCCCTTCAGGGCTTCTCGTCGTCGTTCTTTCTGCCGGAATTCTTCTCCGCCTCTCATACGTGTGTTGCCATGTGTCGTGCCTGAGTGAGGGTGTGTGCGTGTGTGTGCGTGTGTGTGTGTCTCCCAGCGGCCCCTGCGCGGCCATCGCGGACGCCTGCTGCAATGTCAAGTAGTTTGCTCAAAGTGTATATAAACTGCGGCGAATTCCTGAGAATGGAGGAGGGGGCGAGGAAGGGCGGAAAAAAAGGCGCTGCTCGGCGGCTCAGCGGCGAGAGCATGAAAAGGGAGGACGTAATTGGGTGAGAGAGAGAGAGAGAGAGAGAGAGAGAGAGAGAGAGAGAGAGAGAGAGAGAGAGAGAGAGAGAGAGAGAGAGAGAGGAGAGGAGAGGAGAGGAGAGGAGAGGGGCATCTAAATTGATAGACAGGAAAGCGAAATTCGCAGAGTCTCAGTCGGTCAGGTGCATCACAACAATATACCACCAGTCACGCCACCAGCACGGGCACGCCAGATTTGCGAAACCGGTCGTCGGTCGGTCGGTGGGCGGGAGCGGCGGGTGCGGCGGCAGGGGTTGGGGTGGGCCGCCCGGTGGACCAGCGTGTCGCCGGGCGGCCTAGCCAGCACGGCGCTCGGCCCCGCTAGACAACGCCCTCCCCTTGCCCTGCGCGTGGCGTTCCGCAGACGGCCGCCCTGCCCCGCATCGCTTCACCCCGCCCCGCTTCGCCCCGCCCCACTTCGCCCCGCCCCGCCACAGATTTTCTTATTCCCCGATTTATGGATCAGGGTCCCGGAGTCCCGGATGGCCACGCTGCGCTGTAAATGTCCCGACGAGTGAGCCATTCGCGGGGCAGCCCGGCGTGCCGGCGCTGTCTCTCTCGCACCCGCAGGCCCTCAGGGACGCCGCCCTGGGTGCGAGAGAGACAGAGAGAGCCCGCCGCAGCGGCCCGTAGCCGGCGGCGGGCATGCCCACGCTAATACGGGTGTCAAGCGGATATCGGGACAGTTTTAAGAGCGCCATCCGCTAACTGCGTCCGCTCCGCACCCCGCCAGCGCCGCGCAGGGCCGCCACCGCCTCGCCCTGGCCGCGCCGCCACGCCCACTGGGGTGAATTTATCCGCAATTAGTGACGTGTGTGTGTGTGTGTGTGTGTGTGTGTGTGTGTGTGTGTGTGTGTGTGTGTGTGTGTCTAGGTATGTGTAGGTTTGTGTGGCGACTGCCCTTCCTGTCTGTGTGTCCGACGAGGAGGTTCAACCAGTCCGTCCGTGCGTCTCCTGAACAACAGTGACGACGACGACAACAACAACGCACGCCCATTCCAGTTTGGTGGTGACGCCCTTTGTTGCTCTCACACGATGGGTCCATCCCTCAAGGACATCACGATCCACTCGTTGGGCGCCTCTGTGCGACGGGCCTTGGGTTGTGTGTGTGTGTGTGTGTGTGTGTGTGTGTGTGTGTGTGTGTGTGTGTGTGTGTGTGTGCCGAGGCTGGCTGTCGGTAGAGGCGACGTTCGTCATTTTTAATGCCATGTTAATTCGAAACGCGCCGCCGCCATCGGTGGCTGTCGAGTGCTGTGCGCCGCGCGTACAGCCAAGCTCATTCCGAAAAGTTGCTCTCTCTCTCTGTCTCTCTCTCTCTCTCTCTCTCTCTCTCTCTCTCTCTCTCTCTCTCTCTCTCTCTCTCTCTCTCTCTCTCTCTCTCTTTCTCTCTCTCTTTCGCACCCCTACGGGACGCTAAATGAAGGCGAGAGAGGCTGGCGACGAAACGGCTTGCATGCGGAATCGCTGTGCAGACACCCAGAGCGGCTCATGTGCTTGTTTGTCCGTCGCCATTAATCAGCGCGGCCCAGAGGCTGCCCAGAGGCCACCAGGTGGCAGGGCGTGATGGCCGCTAGGGTAGCGGCGGCATAAGCGCGTCCCAAAATAGTCCTCCGGGGATGTGGCCTTTGCCGCGGCGCTGCGCGGAAGACAGCCAGGTTGTGCACAGTGGGAGGCACTGGGCGGGCCGCCCGCGTGCGGTTGTGAGGCCCCGCGAGGCACTAGCCGCGGCATCAGATGGCGGCTATGACACCTGTTGCCTCGCGGACCAGTGCACCGGCCGTGCCGCTAATGCATCGGCCGCTCGCTCTCCGAGTGTGAGAGAGACGGACCGACGACAGCGCCATGATAGTGGTGCTCCATCTCGAGGCGCTTCGTCTCGCCTGGCACGGCGCGCGTTTTTGAGAAACGGCGGGTAAAGAGCGTCACGAATGGAGCGCAGCACGGCCATCCATCATCGCCCCGCCCGATCCGTGGCGTAGCGGGTAAATGCTTCGAGTGCCGAGTGATAGGTCCTCGGTTCAACTACCGTAAATTGATTTTTTTTTCAGCCTGTTTTCTTCTCTGTTTATTACGTTGTTCACTTTTCATGTTTGATTCCGCGTGCTGTGGTTGGAAAGCAGTGCGTCGGTCGGGGGGGGGGGGGGGCAGCTCACCCGAGGAACGACTCCCAACAGCGTCACGTCGTTGGCCCTGCGAGTGCGACAGACAGAGCGACGACCCGTTCGGAAGCAGCCCCGCTGCAGAGACATCTAGCGGGAACGGGAGTGACGCCGCGGAGTGGGGAGGGAGTGGCTGGAGTGGCATGTGTCAAAGTGGGGCCAACGAGCCGCGCTACCGACCCCCCCTCCCCCTCCCCCTCCCGCTGATACCATCTCGGCGCTGCCGAACGTCAGGTCAAATATCGCGGGCGCCGCCGCGCGTAGAAATGAAAGACTAAAAATAAAAATCAAGATCTTATTTTTATTTTTTTTTTTGTTTTAATTGGACGCAAGAGGCTGGAAAAGAAAAAGAAAAACAGCGCGCGGCAGCCGACTTGACTCGCCGAATGTCAATCACGCTGCTGCTAGAGTTGTGCCGCCGCGTGGCGTCTGACCTGAATTTCTCATCAACGCCGTGCGTATGTAAATGCGCTATCGCGCGGGGCTTAAATCGGCCGAGCCATTAACTCTTTAACTCTGCGGTCGGCCGCCCCGGCCGGGACGCGAACCCACGACGGCCGCTGCTTTTCCGAGCTTGTACAGAGAGCTGCTCAAAAACGCGGCGACAATTACCGAGGCAGCCGATCGGCGAGGCGGCGCTCTGATTGGTCGGCGCGTCGTGCCTCGCAGTGCCTTGTATGGCATTTTGTCCGGCCGCCCGCCTTATTCCTCGGATCGATTATCATGCTATTATTTTGGCCTTAAACTGTTTTCCTTGTAAAAAAAATAAAGCACGTGTGGAAGGGGGCGGTGGAGGGGGCGGGTCGGGGAAAGAGGATGGCAGGGGGGGGGGGGCCTCCACTCACACGACGATGGACATCATTGTGGTGGAGGCGCGGGCTGCGCAGCCCCAGCATATTGGTTACAAATTTATGTGATGTGCGGGCCCATATTCTACGGCGCTTGGGGCCGGTGGGGAGGCGTGGTGGGGCGGGGTGGGGCGGGGTGGGGCGGGGCCCGGCTCGCTTTCGCATACCTATTTCTTGATGAGCAGCGGCGCGGTAGATTGTACCGTTCTTATAACAAGGACGGCGCGCGGCGCGGCCAATTTCGTAGAGTGAGAATTCGGTCGCCGAAGACACCCCGAGGCCTTCCCTCGGGCCCGTCGAAGGGCGCCGTATGTGTGCGTGCGTGCGTGCGTGCGTGCGCGCGCGCGCGCGTGTGTGTGTGTGTGTGTGTGTGTGTGTGTGTGTGTGTGTGTGTGTGCTGGCGCGCGGGTTAAGACGGCTTGCGAGCCCCTCCGACACACGGTCATTAATTGGCATAAGATACAGCTGAGCGCGCGAATTAATATCGACGGCCAGCCTTTATTTCGCTCCCTTCTACCTTCGCCGAGGAGCTCATTGGGGAGACGAAGTGGCGGTATCTTTTTCTTCAAGAATTATACTTTTTTTTCCAATATATATATTTTTTTTCCATCCAATCAATTTTCCCTATCTGACACCGGCAGCGTGAGCGCTGAGTGCGACGCTCACTGTCTTCCCCTCGCGCCGGCGGTGGACCCCGTGCTGGGCGCGCGGCCCAAGGTCGCCCACATTGTGGAGGATCCCGGAGTCCATTTCGGCCAATAAAAGAAGGAAGGCGATGCGATACGCAGGCCGCTGATAAAAGTTGGCCGGGCTCCTGATTGGCTGCCGGCGAGGGTGACCTTGCTGCGGTCCAGCGAAATGGAATTCTTTTTCACTGTAAATAAAAGAGGCAATCATTATTCTGACGTGCGTGTGTTTGTGTGTGTGTTGCAGGTGTGTGAACGGCGTCGTGGCGCCGGCCGGGGCGTCGCCGCCCTGGAGTGGAGGTGCAGTGTGTGGCGGCTTCAAAACCCAATCCGCGTGTGTCACACTGGGCCGAAGCAACGCGGGTAGAAGGGAGAATGACTGCCTGGTGAACAGAGGAGTGGAAGATAGGTCCTCTCTGTGGCTGAGTCAGAGGTCGTTTGAAGGGTCGGAGGCGGCGACAGACGGAGCAATTGTGTGGATTTTGCTTGCTTGAACTCAGTCCTAACGAAACTAATACCTTATGGGCAGATGATATCGATTTATGCAAATCCAATCATCACCGTTTGATTGCCCCCTGTTTTTCCGCAACACCGTTCTCGTGGCGATGAAGGGACGCGTTGGCGTGTCGGCGGCGGGGCGCGGTGGGGCGCGGCGGGGCGCGGCGGGGCGCGGCGGGGCGCGGCGGGGTCCCTAACGGGGAGTGTAAGTGGTTGGCGGGGCTCGGGGTTCGGCAACACACATTTTCGCCATGATGGAACACCGGCCCAGAGCCGTCGTGCGTCGCTAAGCCCCGTGTCCGGCGCTGGAGGCACGCCTGGCCCCGCCTGGCCCCGCCTGGCCCCGCCTGGCCCGTCTTATGGGGCCCGGGCACGCAATCTCATTTCGTTAGGTAAATTATGGGCGAATGTGGCGAACGCGGTGGGCCTGTCTCTGTCCCACTCACGGCGAGTGTGACACGACCACGACGCACTGACAGTGGTGGGACACCAGTGGGACACACTCGACGTTTTTGCCATTTTTTGTCCGGTCGTAGAGCGGAGTATCGAACCCGGGCCGCGCCGCCGCTCGGCTTGTCTAGCCACTTGTTGCCAGTGTATCTCCAAACTCGCCCGCATGCGTTGCCGTGTCACCAAGCGCCACTATCTCACCGCACTCTCCGCTTTGGACGCAAATGTGCCGCCGGACGTTAGGGTGACTGACAAGGTGTCCGCGGCGGACGCGCGACGGACTCCAGCCGGACACTCGACGGACACACCGCACCTCGCCTTGCCGAGGCGTGCGTATAAATCCTCAGGATAAATTCAGTAATACGCGCCGCGCCATGTTTAGTGTCGACAAAGAATAATTGGAGTGGAGGCGAGGGGGGGGGGTACCAGGAAGAGAGAGAGGGTGAGGGGTACCTCCGCCGTGTGCCGTGTTCCCCGCCGCGGGAATGGGTTGAAAACTGTCGTAGCCAGGCCCGGCCAGCCCGACGAGATTTATAGATTAACAGTGACAGACTCCCTCCGCTGCATGAATCGCGCGCCCCCCTCTCTCTCTCTCTCTCTCTCTCTCTCTCTCTCTCTCTCTCTCTCTCTCTCTCTCTCTCTCTCTCTCAGACCGGATGGCGAGACGCATGCGTGTTGCATGAGTGCAACATTTACGGCGTTTAGTGCTTCATTTGATCAGGGGGAAGTGTGTGTGGGACGCTGCACTGTAGTACGTCGTTGCAACGAGACAAGTGCGGGCGACGCGAGCAGGCCTGCGCAGCAAGTCCGCCCCTCCTCCGGTCCAGAGAGGTGCCATCCTTCCCCCCTCCTTGGTTGCTTTGGCCCGGGTTTTTATTGCGGAAACCTAAGCCTTATTTCGATGCCTCCTCCTCGATTTGGCTGATGACTTCACCGACCCCTTCCCCCCGTCCCCGCGCCAATTCCGCTCCCCGCTGGTGCCAAGCGGGTCATATATTGTGCGCGGAGACGGGGCCCGTGTCACCCTTTTAGCCTGGGCTTTTTGGCGCCCACAGTAATGAGATGGCAGAGCCTTGTCCAGGCCCCTCCCCCTCCCTTCTCCTGCCCCCCCCCCACACCCGGACCCCTCTTTCTTTAATTTTAGGATCATCCGATACCCCACCCAATAATACTCCAAAGCTTCCTCTAAAACAACCCGCGAAAGAACGAAGTCTACAACAGGCGTCCGTTCCGAAGAGGCTCGTCTCTGTTTGACCCCCCCCCCCCCGGTGTTCGTACGCCCCTGGCGGGGCCCGGCGTTACTAATCGCATTACTCAGGACGCGGAGCGAAGCGGGCTGATTCATGCGAGTAAAGCGTTATTTATGAAATCATAATGAAAGCCCGCGCGACCCGTGAGTGTGTGTGTGTGTGTGTGTGTGTGTGTGCGTGCGTGTGTGCGTGTGTGCTTGTGTTGAAGAGAGAAAGAGAGAGGATAGCGATTGACTGGTCTCCGCATCCCTTCCATCTTCCGTACCCCTTGTGTTGTCGCAGCCATTCCCTTCTTCCTCTCCTCCCTCCCCCTCTTCCTATCCTTCTCCGTGTTATTCCTTCCTTTCATATCGCTATTTTCGAACGCACTCTGGACTCACGCTCATTTGACGCTCTGGGCCTAAATGTACGAGTGCGTGTATGTGTGCGTGTGTGCGTGTGTGTGTGTGTGTGTGTGTGTGTGTGTGTGTGTGTGTGCGCGCGTGACGTACGTTTCCTCCTGCATGACTGCACCACTCTAAACCTCCAGGCCAGAGATGGAAGTGCTGCCCCGGCTGCCACCTGGAAAAGTCAGGCCGTTCCTGGAAAGTGCAGTCACCTTTCCAAACCTACAGCATCCCAACCCCGCCCCGCCAACATCAACAACATCAACGCAACATCAATAGCAACAACAACAACAGCGCCAGCAACAAGAGGCAGCGACGTGTCCGGACTAGCGATGGCGGGCGAAGAAAGTCCGCGGGATGCCTGTCCACACGCACTGCGTCAAGGCAGAGTCATGTTGTTGGTCTTGTTGTTGATGGCGCTGCCGTGCCGCGCCGCGCCGTGTCCCGGCCAGGAGCCCAAACGTTCTCGGAACAGTTTTAGAAACCGACACCTGAGAATTATGGCGGCGTTTCGGCTTCGGCGCCGGCGTCCGCCGCGCGCAGAATTTTTCAGTTCGCGGACACACCACTGTTGTCGTCGGGCTTTTTTTTAAATTACTTATTTGTACTTTTGTTCTTTTTCTTGGGGAGGGTTTACTGTGTGGCGGAACGAATCTAAAGTCGGCCGGAGTTGCACATTGCGACTGATGGAGCGTTGAAGGGTCGAATTTGGACGCGGGGAGCGAATCTCTCTTATCAGGCCATCATTGCTACAGTGTAGATCGCTCTTTTTTTTACCCTGTTTCATCGTTCACCTCGCATTATTGTTATCGCGATGCAGGCTTTTGCTGGTCCGTGAAATCGGGCGACGTATGGTAGTCCTTCCTCAGGCCTCGCTCCGGGAGGCGGGCTGCTGGGCCTGTGTGGGTTGCCTAACACCGCATTTTGCCTCTGGCATCGCCCTGGCATCGCCCTGGCATCGCCCTGGCATCGCCCCAGGCGAAGCCAAAAGTGCTGGCCAAGGTGCAGACTCGGACGCCCCTCTGCTCTTAATGGGGGTGCTGGCCGCGCCGCAGGTCGCTCTGTCCCCCCCCCCCCCCCACTCGACGGGCCGCCCCATCGAGGGCACGGCGCCGCAGCACCGCCTCGGCGCGCAGGACCCGCAGGACCCGCAGGCAGAGTCTCGCATCGGCCGGGGCCACCGGGTTGGACGCTCCTGTTGTGCGAGAGAGACAGCACGCTCCGGTTTCGGCACTGAGACTGAGTTAGACCAGCTTCGATTCCCGGTGGAAGCAGGCATTTTTGTCGGTGTAAATGACCGTCTGCGGTCTTGCAATGTTAACACCCTGCAACATTGAGGCACCCAAACGATATAGTGACGATTGCAAATCAAAGCCCCCGAAAAAAAATTCCGCGGCGCCGGGAGTTGAAGCCAGCTACCGGTTTGAGGCCAAACCGATGCTTCGGTTCGGTTCGGGTTGGGGAGCGTACGGAGCCGAAGAGGCCAAAAACCGATGCAAACCGGCCGATGCGAGACTCTGCCCGCAGGACCCGCGGGCATAGCACCAAAACACTGCGCGGCGCAAAGACGATAATTGTGATTGCGATGACGCGGTTGTGTCGCAAACGGGCGGTGGACGTCGCCGGGCCCGCCAATGATTGTGTTTTATCTGGACCAATCAGGGAGCGCTGCTGGCGGGAGGCGTCGCGGGAGGACGGAGAGAGAGAGAGAGAGAGAGAGAGAGAGAGAGAGAGAGAGAGAGAGAGAGAGAGAGAGAGAGAGAGAGAGAGAGAGAGAGAGAGAGAGAGAAGAGACTAAGTAGTGACCGACCAAGGTGTTTGAGGGTCCCTGAGTGTGTTTTGTAAGTGACGCAATTTTGACCTCGTTTTGACGCGTTTTCGGCAGTACCTTGGGCAACGCCCGGTTATTAGCGCCGTGCTCTCACACACTCTCGCACTCTTTCTCTCTCTCTCTCTCTCTCTCACACACACACACACACACACACACACAAACATGCCGGCGCGTCGTGTCCCCGAGGCGGACGGGCGAAAAGTCCTTCGTGCTGGCCGAGAAAATTCGGACTGCCGACTGACGTTGCGTGCGTTGACCGACACACGGCCGGCGCGCGGCACGCATGGCCTGCAGGTCCTCGTAGTCCTCGGGTCCCGCAGGGCCGTACCGGATGCACCAGTAGTGCGCGTTGCCCCGCCCTGCCCCGCCCTGCCCCGCCCTGCCGCTGCACTCGGACGCCCAGCTCGACGGATGCGGACGAAACGGTGACGACGACGCTTCATGAAGGTGATCTCCTCATTGGGTCGCGTGGCTTTTGTTTCGGCGGCCGCTGTCATCGGCATGTCAGGCCGGCTGCTGGATGTGGACCGCCTCGCGGCTCGACGCGCTGAGCGCCGCTGACAGAAGCTGTCGCCGGTGGCGCTGCGCAGCGCTGCGCGGTGCGGTGCGGTGCGGTGCGGTGCGGCCTGGTTGACGAGGGCACGGCGCGGTGACGGACGCGAGCCGAGCGGGGCAGCGCGCGAGTGCAGCCGAGCCGGCGGCGGGCTGTTTACCCAGGGCGGCGCGTCCCGCGTCCCGGCCGGGGAGCAACCGGAGCCAGGCCGCCAGGCCCTCGCAGGGATGAGGGTGCACGGCAGCGCACCAGCGCGCCTTGATTGATTTCACTCACGGTTGCCGCGCCGCCCGGCCGCCGCGCTCCGACGAGCAGGCCACTTTTAAGCAAATAAAATTTGGGCCGTGACTTGGGGGGCTGCCTCTGCCTTATGAATCTCTTACTCTGGCATGCACCCTGAATGGTATGTACAGTTTCGGAGGGAACGTTATTTTTGTGATGTTGAACGTTTTGTGCGTTTTTCGCACGGATAACAGCACACGTTTACCGGTTTTCGTCGTGCGCGTACAAAGTCGTGTATGAAAAGTTTTATCTGCACAAAAAAATGGAACGTCTCGTACGAAATTTGTACGAGAACATTTAGGGTGTGCCTCTTCCCGTGTGGTGCCCCTGGCGTGCACACGCGGCCCGTCCGTGGGAGGGAAGGTGATTTGTAGGGGAAATCCGCTGCAAGTCGCGTCCTCATCACTATGTGGATCTGATTGGGTCGGATGTCATGAGATGTACATAGGCCATCCTCGACGAGGCCACTTTAAAAAACAAACTACATGGACTCTAACATTTTTTTTTTTTGGGTCGAGGAAATGATTTATGTCCGGATTTAAGACGCGCTGAAAGCAGCGACACGATAACGAGAATGCTCTCGTCGCGACGTGCAAGTGCACTGCAGCGAGTGCCGAGGAAATGGCGGCACTTTTCCGCGGAAGAAAAACAGTGTACGCACACTTTGACGTCGAACTGACAGAAGACGATGGATGGGGGAGAGAGAGACAGAGCGAGGAGGAACAAAAACGTAATAAATTGTAAAAGCGGGGCGCACTGAGGGGCACGCAAGGGTTGAGAGCGGAGCGGCGGAAAGAAAAAAATCCGACGTCATATCAAAGATCCCCCTTGTGTCTGACGAGGACGGAGCACGGACTTTAATTTCAACATCTCAGTTGCCATAAGTTTTTCATCCCCGCTTTTTTTTTTCCCCTATCCGCGAGTGTGTGTCGCGAGGATAGCGAGCGGCGAGGTTGGACGGCCATAAATTGGAAGGGATTTTCTGTTTGCCGACGTCGGTTCAAACTAGTGGAACTAGGCGTGCGTCAGCGTCGGCCCGTCTCGTGCGGGCTGGTCGGCCCGAGGGGTCCGGCGCGGCCTGGGGCTCTCCGGACGCCGCGACGCCGGCCGACGATGTTCGAATTTTATTTACGCGCTGCATTCTGTGGATCGGCGTGCTGCTGGCGACAGGTCGTTAAGTTTTCCTACCGGTGCGCGGTCGGTGCGGCGGTGCTGACGTGCTACTCTGTGACCCAGTTGGGTTCATTCCCCCGCCCGACCGGCCCGACCCCCTGGCGCGCGGGGGCGGGGCGGGGCGGGGCGTGTCTTGGCAGCGCCTCGCGTCGCGTGTCGGTCCAGTTCGCGAAGCAGTGACCCGCTCGCGTGTTTTTGGCGCGTCGCCTCGAATCTCGTTTTGACGCGTGTCGCGGCGCGGGCGTGTCGGCGGCGTGTCGTCGACGGCGTGGTGCCGGCTGGTGTCCGAGACCCCGCCCAGCGAGCACGGCGACGGGAGTGTCCGCCGTCGTGCCCGCCGTGTGCACGCGCCCCGCGTGACCCCGCCGCCTGACCCGGCCTTGACGCCGCGACCCGGCCGCCGTGAAATCGCGCGGAATGGGGATCCCCTCGCAGTGACGTGGAGCCGGACAACAAATCCCGCGAAAAGGTTACAATTAATTACGAAAAACGGGTATTGGTACGGCCGCTCTCCGCAACCGACAAGTTGATTGAATTTATACAGTGCCGGATTAGGCGGATTAATCCTGGCGCCCAGCAGACTGGGGGCGTTTTCGTCGCCCTGTCTCTCTCGCGCTCACGGATCGCCCCGCAAAGGCGCGAGAGGGACAGAGCGACGGAAACGACTCTCGGAATCAGTCTGCCGGCCCCACTCAATCTGTCAGGGTGTCGTGTGGACCGGCGGCCATCGCGTCCCGGCGGGAGGCGGCAGAGGCCTCCCCCTAGGCGCCGCGGCGCCGCGGCAGTTTCTCATTCCTACGACCCTCTCCGCGCTCTTCCCGCCAGGCGCCGCGGGACGATGAGAAATTCTTGATGCGACGACGCCGCGACGCTTTGGGGACCTAACCTTTGGGCTGGACGCCCTTCTAAATACGCGGCGCGCTCTGTGGTAATGCCATGCCTTTTGCGCAGGCGTCGTAAAACCACTGTCAGATCAAACACACACACACACACACACACACACACACACACACACACCAGCCAGCGCGAGGCCGCCGTTGGCGTAATTCCTTAATGAAGGCTAATCATGACATTAAAAGTGATATGTGTAGTATTTGTTCCGTCCCACGGGCCTCGCAGCGCTGGGTCCCTCGCTGTGGCCTATCGAAGAGTTGCTCCCAATTTTCCATCGCCGGCGCTGTTCTCTGCCCCCCCCCCCACCCCATGAATTAGGTCCCTCGACCCAACCCGTGGAGGTGCATGGCGAGGGATGCCTTGCGGCTCCAAAGAGGCCTAGCTCTTGCTCGCGGTTTGGTTGCCACTTTGGTTGCTTAGACAATACGAGTCCAGCCCCAGCGCGCAGGGCGTGCGTGTGTGTGTGTGGGAGGGGGGGGGCAAAAGCACCACGATGAGTCGATCGGTGTAGCAGATTATTATTTATCGCCAGAAATTGGATTTGGGCGCGTGTAATAGGCTGAGCGGGAAGATTACAGGTGTTGTGTGTGTGCTGGCTGGCTGGCCCTGATGCGATGTGCCTGGGGCCGCCAGCTCGCGTTTTGCATGCCGCCCCCCTTGCAGTGTGGAGCCCCCCGGGCCCTGCCTGGGCCTTGCGGTGGTGAGTGTGATTTTACCTGTCGAGTGCATACCTTGCGGCCGGCAGGCAGGGGTTTGACGGAGACCTTTTGTTTTTGTTTTTTCCCCGCTGCGTTTTTTGTTTTGTTTTTGTTTGGCTACTGCTGGGCTTGATTTCGGGAAAGCAACGGTCTGACCAAAGGCGGAGGTGGTGAGCGGGCAGGGGGGAGGGGGAGGGGGAGGGGGCACGATTCTGGGAGAAAGGAATGTCTGACCAAATTTTCTTTGGTCGGCTTCGGGTCTTCGTTTTGTCTCTGGGTCTCGCACGCCTTTCGCACAGGTGCATTAGAAGGCGTCCCCCCCCCTTTCTCTGGGTACACTGCGCGAAGCGGGTTAGGATACGCGGCGTTTGAAGGCTGTCGGGGGCATTACATGTTAGTGGTCGGCATTGCGTTGACCCGCTCGACGAAAATCGGTTCTATTTTCAGCCATTAGGGGACGCTGTGCGGGACCCGAGGCAAATCTATAATCCTCAGATCACGTCATTCCTTGTGTTTTCTGTGGAAAGTTAAGTCCGGCGCGGTGGCGTGGCCGGGCGCAATTTTGACGTGGGCTCCCTTTTTATCCTGAAAATGGAGCAAAACGAAACGCAAAGTGGACTGACCCAGTTCGGAAGAGAGGAAGAAGGAGAGGGCGCCGAAAATGCCCCCCCTTCCCCCTCCCCCTCTCTCTCTCTCTCTCTCTCTTGTCCGGACTCCTCTCTTCGGCCTCAGTGACCTGCAATTACTGGCTGCTGCATTGAACCGCAAGGGAGTCCCTCGCAGCCAAAGTACTGACTCAACGAAAAGTTCCAACAACGGGTTGGTGTGTCAATCGTAAACAGTTGGAGTTTCGGACGGTCTGCGGGGACGACTTCATTTTCAAATCCAAATGTCTGAAGCACTCCCTATTGGACTATCAAACCCGAGACTGACGCAATTTACCCGCGGAAACGGCCGCCCTGTCTCCATTGGCTGGGCTCGCCACGCACACGCCACGCACACGCCACGCACGCGGCACGCACGCGGTACGCACGCGGCACGCACGGCGCAGCTCTCTCTGACCCGCCGCCTGCAGTAACGGACTTTGTATTGGGTAAGGGTTCGGTGTGAATAATCACCCAGTATGGCTCGGCTCGGCCCGAGAGTGCAAGTACGGCACGCTATGCGTCCGGCCCCTCGGCTCCGCAGGTGCGTGTCCGTCACCCCCCCCCCCCTCTGCCCCTCCCCTCCAAACGAGCGTGCCCTCTGCTGCCCTTTACGAGGCCTTTATGATGGATTGAGATGCAGGCGGCCGGCAGCAGCACCGCCAGGCGCAGGCCGCGCCGGCCGGACCGATGGACCACTTTTTACTGCTATTTGTTCTAAATGAATGAAGCGGCGCACACGTCTCCCCGCCCCACCAGTTTACGATGTTTTGCCGGTTGTCGTCGGCTCGTTGTTGTGGTGGGAGGGAGGGAGTGGGGCACGCATCGGCGAGGTACTCTACCGCGGCATGAATGATCGAACCCAGCGATCACTGAGTTGCAGGGCTGTTAAAGTTACTTTTGAATGAAATTGCGCACATTTATTTAAACAATTTAAAAAAGTTATTTTATTATTGTATTATTTTTAGTCTTACGTTGGAAAAGACCCAAAAGAGTTCAAATATTCTAGAAAAATTTTCGGTATGACGAAATCTGTGACGATGTTGGCTACAGGAGGACGAGAAGCCAAATGTAACGAGTAACGGCGTTACTCGTTACTCGTTACTTTTTTTTCTCGTTACTTTGGCTTCTCGTCCTCCTGTAGCCAAAATCATCACAGATTTCGTCAAATTAAAAATTTTCCTAGAATATTTGAACTCTTTTGAGTCTTTTCCAACGTAAGACTAAAAATAGTAAAATAGTTTAACAACTTTTGTAAATTGTTTAAATAAATGTGCGTTATTTCATTCAAAAGTAACTTTAACAGCCCTGCTGAGTTGGCCCGCCCTGCTGCATTCCGCGTCGTCGCTCACCCCCGCGGGCCGCCCCAGCGAGAGGGGCAGAGCGGCGTGGCGGCCGCCCCCGCGGCCCCCGCGGCCCCCCCAGCCTCCGGGCTGGACCAGGCCGGCGCTGGCCCGGTGCTGCCATCTCGCGGCGCGGCGGCGAAGCGCTGGACGGCCCTGCATGCCACGCCCCGCCCCTCCTCTCCCGGCTTAGCTTCGGCGGGGCCGGGCGCGCCTATAACTCATAGTTCATTCATAAACATGGCGCGCGCGGCGCACGCAGAACGCACGCGCCCTCCCGGGCCAGCGGGGCGGTGGGGGTGCCTGGCGACGGTGCGTACATTATATAGACTCTGCAGGGCAGTTATAGGTCACGCGAATTCCTCCCCCCCCCCACACCAAAACACACACGCACACTCACACCTTCAGTCACACATCGCAGGTGCGCACGCGAGTGTCCGCGACGTCGTGGGCCCGGCCAAGGGACTGAAATCATTGACAGTGTCCTGGGCATATAATTCATGCCAGCGCTCGCCGCGGACCACGATCACCGCCACGACGACGTGCGAGCAGTGTCGTGAGAATGGGGCTCGCGCCTCTTCGTCGGCGTGGTCCGGTCGCCACGGCGGCCTTCCCATCCGCGGCCAGCATCACGACGGCGGACGACGGCGTGCACAATGGGGGACTCGGACTGCACTGCCGCGCCCCGTTGACATGCGCGGCACGCGAAACGCGTGAGACGCGGAACCGCCCGGCCGGCTGTAAACTCGGTTTTATTTAGCCTAATAATCAGAGGAGAAGGGGGGGGGATGCATTATCCCATCAAGAGGGCGTGGTCGCCGGGCCCGGGGCGGCGAGGCAGACGGACGGACGGACGGACGCAGACGCCGTTGAACCGCAATAAACGCAAGAAAATGAGAAATCGCGCGCCGCGCTGCGCCGCCGGCCGGTCAGCAACACCTGCCCGCGCTGGCCGCCTTGTCGTGCGCGGCCGGTTTTAAACGTTTTAAATGGATGAATAATAGAATCGGCGAGCGCGTGAACCGGCACTCGCAGTCGACGGCGAGGGTCGTGTCGTCCTGAAGCCGCCGTCGACGACGCGCGGGAAGAAGCTGGAAAAGCGCTTCCGTGACGGCGGCGGTGCGTGCTGCCGGCCGGGATGATGGTGGTACCAAGTGGCGCGGCGACACGCCAAATGTTGCTTCCAGCGGCGCTGCTGTGCCGCGGGGCCCGCGCCGCCAGCAGCTCGCGCTCTCTCTCGCACTGCGAGGGAGACATCGGCATCGCCACTACGGGAGCCATTCGTCGACTCGCGCACCTGCGCGTCGTGGCGGCCGCCGCGGCGTGGGGGCGCCACCGCGCTACGGGGACACACCTGTCGGGGAAGACTGAGTGAGGCATTCCCCGCTATCTGCGGATGTAGTTGTCGCTGCCAGCCCCTTCCCCTTCCCCCTCCCCTCCCTCGCCGCCTATAGAGCACATAACGTATCTGGTAATGAGCGACGCGCTGGTGGGAAAGGAAGTGTCCCCGGGGCCTTGACGCCGGCCTCGGCAGCCTGGCGGAATCGCGCGGCGGAAGGCGATACGACGACGGCGTGCTTCCGGGCAGGAGGGGAGGGGGGAGAGAGAAAAGGAAAGAGAGAGATAAAGTGGCGGGGGCGTGCAGGCGCAGGGTAGGCAGCGCGGCGGCGCGGCGTGCCCGACGGGCCGGCCCGCCCCTCAGGCTGTCCGCCGCCGGCGAGGGTGTCTCGGTCGCAGTTTCCTGACCGTTCAAGTTGGACGGGTGAAGCAAACGAGCCGATTGGAAGTCTACGTGAAAGCTACGATCGGCTAGCTCACGGTCTCCGTCTAGCGAGCATGGTGTACACGTTGTGACGCTGTCGGTGGCGCTCCCTGGCGGCGCAGCGTGGCCGGGCCGCGAGCTCCGCGCGACGTCGGCCGACTGCCGCGTTACATCTCCTTGTTATTTGCATTGGCGTCGTTAGCGACGAGCGCCGCCCCGTGTCAGGGGCGTAAATGCAGCAAATCAAGGATGATTAATGTACGCGACGCTCCCGATTTGCGGGCCGCGCCGCCGAGCGCATTCCAGGGGCCGGGGCATTAGTTCGATACGTCAGTCTGGCCAACGGTCCGCCGGGCGGGCCAGCCTCGGCCAGCCAAAGGTCGTCCATATGCAGCACTCTGCGCGCCGGGCCGCCGTGCCCCACTGACCCGCGTGTCTCAGTGCAGCGCATTTCACTCACTTCATACGTAGTTTTCATTTTATTTCTAAAAAAAAAAAAAAATTGCTGTGTATGGTTTACGAATATTTTTTGATGCTCTTCATTTAAGTTATATCTTACTGTGACCAATATTAATTTATTCATTAAAAAGTGCGACTGTTTCTAAAAAAAGTTAATTTTGTGACAAACTGATTTATTACGTATCACGTGTTAACAAAGAGAATTCGGAGGATTTTTTAATTTGTGGTGAAGGACTGCCAGCCTTGCGGGACCTCATCAGTAGTCGCAGTGGACGCGGCCGGGGCCCAGCAACGAGGGTCCGGCAGGGGCAGGCCGAACGGCTCCCGAATTCAATCTTCGGGCTTTTCACTTTAATTCTCCGGGACAGCGTCCACCGCGGCTGGTCGGCGGGGCGGCCAGCAGCAGCAGGCCGCGCGTTGGGACACTTTGATTGATGTCGAGATAAATTTCATCAGATATCAAAGCGCCCGTGACGTAACACTGTTGGCGTTTCCTCCAGCTTTCATGCGACGCCGACGTGACTCCAGTCGCACGGATCGTGATTTTTCCCGACCTCATTATCATTATTATTTTTTGGTTTATTTTGGTGCACGAAGACGACGACGACGGATTGATTCCTCGCCAAAGGAGACGCAAAGAAAGTAGGGAGCGCAAAAATCTCTCTCTCTCTCTCTCTCTCTCTCCTCTCTCCTCTCTCTCTCTCTCTCCCTCACTCTCTCTCTCTCTCTCCTCTCTCTCTCTCCTCTCTCTCTCTCTCTCTCTCTCTCTCCCCCCTCTCGTGGCTCTTAAGTGGCCATCCGCGCTGCTCGGCCAATAATTATGACTTGGGAAGGTGGCGAGTGAACGCGCTGACCAATCAGGAGCCGCGGCGAAAGGGCACCGCGTCCCTCGAAAGGGGGGGGGGGGAGGGTAAGTGGGAGGTGTTGTGGGGTAAAACACCACCGCGGCGTGAAACACCCTCGCTGAGGCCGATCAGTGTCGCTTTCGTCGCCGGTGTCTCTCTCGCACTCGCAGCGTCTTCCGCGAGGGTGCAAGAGAGAGGCCAAGCGCTCTGTTCGGACTTCGCCTGCTGGCGCCTGCTCATTATCGAATCGCGGAGAGGAGGCCGTAAAATGTGTGAGAATCCTCCTCCAAGAGGTGTGTGTGAGAGAGACAGAAAAGGAGGGGGGGGGCTAGCGCGTGAGGCGGCGGTCGAAGTAATCAACTTCGTATATCATCCGCGACCTATATCGACGTCTTCTTCAAGCGAAATGTCCGCCGCGCTCGTTACTTAGGGATTAGCACTCCCTCTGGCCGCTCCGTCTCTCTCGCACCGCTTCGCGGCGGTCCATGAGTGCGAGAGAGGGGGGGGGGAGAGAGAGAGAGAGAGAGAGAGAGAGAGAGAGAGAGAGAGAGAGAGTTCCAGAATCCGCCGGGTGGCAGGGCGGCGGCGGAGGGACGGCCATCACGCTCCGCTTGGCTTCGGCCGCCGCGCTGTCTTCGATAACGCGCCGGAGTGTCTGTCGACTTTTAGGGTTCCTGCGTGCCCTTTTACCGGTTGCGTCACCGACGCCAAGTGCCACTGGCCGCCCTGCGCCTAGCGCCTCGGCGGACACGCCGCGGACACGCCACGGACGACGCGTCGCGGACACGTCGCGGACACGTTTCGCTCGATGAAACATTCATAAGCTCCTGCCGTAAATTAGCGAGAGAATTGATCGCCGCTGAATGGAGTCGTTGTTAGGAATGGAAATGAGGTGGGGCCCTGCAAGGCTGGCTCCGGACGGCGCTTCGTCGCTCTTCACGGGGCGCCCCGTGAGTGCGAGAGAGAGAGTGAGAGAGAGAGAGAGAGAGAGAGAGAGAGAGAGAGAGAGAGAGAGAGAGAGAGAGAGAGAGAGAGAGGCAGGGCGCGAGGCTCGGCCCCGGCGTGACCTCCGACATACTCCTCGCGGCGACGCACACGGCGGCTCGCGGCTCCCCGGCCGAAATTAAACGCCGCCCTGCGACTCACACGCACTCTCAGCAGCCGGGCCACAAAAAAAAAAAAAAAAAAAAGGCACAAAATAGTTGCAAGAAAAACACGAGATGTCTTATACCGTGTTTTTCGGTGTATTGTCCGGCCTGGCTGGCTGGCTGCCGCCACGCTGGCGCACGGCACACACTGCGTGACGCTCTAGGTGCCGCTGCTGTACACGGACTTATCTCGCTGTGACTCGGATTGGGATCTGTTATGCAAAGCGTGTCCACGTGCCTACACTGTGTGTGTGTGTGGCTGGCGCGCCGTATCGCGCGCGTGTGTGTGTGTGTGTTCGTCCAGAGAAGACACTACCTCACCATTTGGCCTTCATATCTAAGCTTCTTGATGATAATTGTGCGTCCGCTGCAAGGATACACGCGGGCACGGGCCTCAGTAAGCGCGCGCGCGCGTGTGTGTGTGTGTTTGTCGACGCTGACATTCGTCCTAGCGAGGAACGGAACGGATCACCACGGCACTGTATCTTTTCCTACCAGCTAGCTCGAGGGCTAAAAGTTTTGCACACACACTCCACACACACACACACACTCAACACGCACGCACTCTGACACACTCACCCAAACACGCGGGCTGAAACACACGCAAGGGACATAGAGCGAAAAATAATTGATGTTCCAGGCCGGGCGGCCGGCAAGGCGCGGTCCCCGCGGACGGACGGACGGACGGACGGACGGACGGACACGGGGCCGCGCGGACGGACAGACGGACACGGGGCCGCGCGCCGAACGGTCCGCGAAACGAAACGTCGTTTCGTAATAATTATGATTAATGCGACTGTTGGCAAAAATTAAAACGCCATGTATAGCGTCGCCTGATGGGGATGATGACGGAGAGGATGATGATGATGGTCTTCCACGGGAGCACCGCGTGCGGCTCCTCGGCCTGTGAAATGTCGAGCTGGGTCGGAACAATCGATCAAAAGCCCCCCCCCCCCCCAAAAAAAAAAAAAAAAAAACTCGGTGGGTATTGGGAAAAGCTTTGCACCTATTTTTAGGTCTGTCTGCCAGTCCGTCCGTCCACCGCGCCGTGAATCTCTGGACGCGCCGCCCTGCCGAAGGGCCGCTGCAGCTCATGAATGGCTAATTAATTAATATATATATATATATATATATATATATATCGAGCCGGACGCGCCATTCGTTACTTGCATTAGTTCTCCGAGATGTTTCTGCCGTGACAAATTCATCGCCGGGCGTGGCCTGCCAGCCTCGTCTGTGACGCCGGAGTGTGGCCCTTGGCCGGCCCTGTGACGGCCCTGTGACCAGCAGCACGTTGACGCGCCAGGCGGCCGGACACTGGCTAACTAGCTGCCGCTGCGTGCCGCTGCGTGCCGCACGCGCCGCGCTTGGCTTTTGTAACGACCAGACGCGTGCCAGCGCCAAGCGTGACGGACTCTGCCTTGGTTCGTTCGTTCGTCCCGGCGGTTCGACCCGAGGCGCGCTGCACCGGTCACCGCCAGCAAGAGCGCCATCGCGGACGTCATCGTCGCCCTGTCTCTCTCGCACGCGCCGTGCGGCGGCGTGCCGTTGGCGTGCGAGAGAGACAGGGCGACGATAGCGCAGCTTGCGAGGCGCGTTCGCGTCGTCGTCGCGCACGTGCGCGCCGGAGAGAAACCTTATTCGCACTGCCGCGCCAATTATTGGCAGAACGAAGGAACCGAACCGCGAGCGTCGGCGTCGCTTAGTCGCCGTCGGGCCGTTGCGACAGCGTCGCGCGTGGCGGCCGACGTCGCGGAGAGACTTGACAACAATTAATAATGTGGAATTAATGACGCAGGGACATTGTTTCATCCTGATGGAGACTTTGCTCCTCGGGGTGGTCGACGGGCCGAGGCGGGCCGGACTGGGCCGGGGCGGGCCGGGGCGGCCAGACTGCGGTCAGGTTCTCACACTTAATAACTCGCAATGCGCGCACTGCCGGCCTGTTGTGGTTCCGAGCCGTCAAGCCTCTCCCAGTGCGCGCTAAGTGAGTCGTCGTCTCGAGAAAAAATCGAAGCTGTCACCGAAACCGGAAAAACGTCGCGTCGGTTCGGGTAAGGAAAACAAAGTGGGCAAGGAGGCTGGAGTGCTAATGAGCCGCATTGGCGGCAGTGCTGTCCTCTCCGGTCCCGCGGGGCGCGCTGCAGATTGTGATCGCCTCGCCTCCTGGTTGCAATGCAGGCGCAAAGGCAAACACTTTTTGAGCTATGAGGTGCGCGGCCCGCGGCAGGGCGGTCCTCGGCGCGCGACGGGGATGGATCATCTCCAGATAGACGGCGTCGTCGTCGTCGACGTCGTCCTCGGCGGCCGATACCGGGAAGAGCCTGGCCGCCGGCTTTGACTACATGACGTTGACAAATGAAGATCAAGCCGAATCAAGCCGACGGCGAGCAACCCCCCCCCGAAAGACAAAGACGGGACGAGCGCGCGCTGTGCGTTTATTTATTGGCGGTGATTGTATCTGCATTTGGGCCGTTTTCCTCCCACCGCAGCAGCGCGGGGTCGGGTTGGCTGCACACGCTCGCTGCCGTGCGACACTGTGCCCCGGGGCGCGGGCGGCGGCAGCGCGGCCAGCAACGCGGCGGGGGCCACGCGAGAACACGCAGTCTCATTCCGAACGGTCTCTCTCGCACCCCCACCCCACGCGCCGCCGCGAGTGCGAGAGGGACGCAGCGACTGACCCGGTTGCATGATGATGATGTTGGCGACACGTGGTCCAGCGGGACAGCTGGCGTCGCGGCGCTGCAGGGAGTGCGAAGGCAGAAAGGGCGCCAAGCCGCGGGTGAACTTTGAAAGTATGTGTGTGTGTGTGTGCGTGCACCTGTGCGCGCAAGTGGCAGCCCCCACAGCGTCTCACACACACGCCAAACGGCCTCAGCTCGCGCGCGCAGCGCCAAGAAAGCTTTGGAAACTTGTTTTAGAGGCGGATTGTAAAAAGGCTATGTTTATTGCCGTGGTTTAGTGTTCCCGCAAGAGCCGCGTTTGGCGTTTCCCCGTGTGCCGGCCGCGCCGCGGAGGGTTGCTTTTGGGCCGAGAGTGATACATGAGTGATAAAGTGGATTTTAATGCATCCAGCCACATCCTTGTGTCCTTGCCGGCTGGGCCTGGAAAATTCGCGGGCGACAGGTGTGCCCGAAAAGAAACGGAATAACGACTGACTGCGGGAAATAAAAGTTTTTGTGTTTGGCGTTTCCGATCGACGCCCTCGGAGTGGGATCCAGGAGTGGGAGGCCTCTCTAACGGCGCGGCCTCTGTGTGTGTCCAGGACGCGGCGGAAGGACGTCGTGGACGTCGGCTCCCCCGGCGACCCCGACGTGGACGGCGCACGCGCCGACCCACCCCGCGGCCGAGGCGGACGGCGGCTGGAGGAGCTCCCTGGAGCACCCCCTGACCGCCGCCACCTCGGCCATGCTCAACATCAACGCCCAGGACGCCGAGGACGCCGCCAACGGCGGACACGGCAACCCGCCCATGACGTTCAACGTGTACGAGTACAAGACGGACAAGCTTGGCGAGCTCTGGCCGTGAGTATGCCTTCCGCCGAGCCTGCTCCAGGCTGCTGTTTGAACCTGGTCATGCATGTTGTGCCCTGGCCAACTCGAGGTTTGTGAACTTGACCCCTCGACCAGGGTCTGCGCTCTACCGCCGCCGCGCGTGTGGGTCTCCGGACTCCTCTCCGTGCGGCCAGCGTCACGTACTTGTTGCAGGGGGCGTGAGCAAGGGGGGTCGCAGCTCAAATTCCAATCGACCGGAACGGGAATCGATTCCCCGCCTAATCCATTACCGCGCACCCCAGCAACGCGCGCCGCGCCAGGCACCTTGCTGCCGAAATACTTTTTTCGCCAAACGTATCAATATCCTGACCCTCGGCTCGGCGGGACAATCGACTCGGCTAAGAGGATTACGGCGGCGAGGCGGCGGGGCAGGGGTCCGCGTCGTGCCGCGCCGCACCGCAACCGCCGCTCGGCTGGAAAAGTGGAACCATCGTCATGTCGCGATCCAATATCGTCCGCGCGTTTCTTCGCCCATTTCCCCGTTTCTTTAAATCCAATCCCAGACCGGCATCGACGAGGTCACTTTCGCGCGTCCGTCTTGTGCCGCCACTGCCGAGCACCGCGTCGCCTCCCCCCCCCCCAGGAAAGAGAGAAAGAGACGAGAAAAAACGGACAGGGAATATCACTTGGACGAGGTGATCGATCGACCGGGCGGCTCCTGCTGGGCTGGCCGAGCGTGTACCCAGTTGTACCGTACCGCCAGCTGATTTGTGGCTGAGGGGGCGTAGCGCGTAGCCGCCGTACAGTACATGTCAAACAGTGGTGCATGACACACACACACACACACCCGCCTCGCCTGCCTCCTTCTTCCGTTTCGGGAAGGTGTACTGCCTCCGCCGCGCCGCGGGTTCGCGTTCACCCAACGCTGCGGCAGTGCCGAACAGTGCTTCCGCCGCGCCGTCTCTCTCGCACTCCTGGGAGCGTCCCGTGCAGGCAGGGCTGCGAGAGAGACGCACCGATGCTCAGAATCCCCCCGCAGCAGCAGCATCGTTGAGCTCATCCCAACGCATCGCCCTCCTTCCTTTTTTTCTGTCTCTCTTCCTCGTCGTCATGGTTTTTTTTTTGTTTCTTTCCTTCCCTTTCGGTCCGCGCCGATTGAGAGTAAGAAAGCGCGCGCACTTGTAAACACGCACCCTCTCTCTCCCCCCTCGCCGTGTGTGTATCTTTCCCGGCAGCCAGCGGCTGACGGCAACAGAATGATTTGAATGTTGATTTGACGCAATGCTCTCGTCACCGCCGTCATCGCCGTCACCGCGGAGCAGACGGGGGCGCCGCGACGCCGTGTAGGGTGGCCGCTCGTCACGGGGCGGCGGGCCCGGAGGACGGGTGGCCACTTTATGACCCCGCAGCAGGACATGGATTGACCGATCGTGCGTTTAAAATAAAGCGGCCGTCTGTTACTCGCGTTTACGAACTCGAGACGCGACGGCTGTATTTCAATCGGTGCCGTGCTTTAAGCATTGCTTTGGCTTTTGCTTCGGCTTTGCTTTAGCGGCCGCGGCTCCGGCGTCGGGTAATCACCGTGGATTATTATATCTCGCAGACTCGTTGCACAAGTTAGTTCGTGTTTGTGTCTGTGTGTGTGTGTGTGCAACTGGTCGTGGCGCCGCGGCGACCTCGTGCGGTTTTAGGTACTAAAATTGGGCGGGTCTTTCATTACAGCTGTCGCTGGCCACGCAGTGCCCGGCATAGCAGTTTTGTTGGGCTCCATTCAAGTACATACTGACGGTAGTAAAATCGTCGCGGTCAGAAAAGTTAGTTTTTGTTGTTGCTCCTTTTCTCCGCGTGTTTTTTCGGTGTTTTTTTTTTCGGGCAGTGTAGTGCTGGCGGGTCAAGAGGTCGCTCTGCCCGCGCTGGCCGCGACCCCACACGGCGAGCCCGCGAAGGCAGGGCGGCCAGAGCGCCGAACCATTAACACACACTGAGGCGGGGCCAGGCGGGGCCTCTCGCTCGGTACTTGCGCCTCAACGAGCATCGTTTGTTTTGTCCGTTTTTTTCGTCTCTCTTTCTCTCTCTCTCTCTCTCTCTCTCTCGTTGCGCCAACGACATTTGTCTGACGCTGATCGACGTCGCCGCGCTGCCGCCGCGTTTCGCGCTCCGTTACGGGGGGAGGAGGGGGTGAGGGGAGGGTGGGTAGAGCAGGGAAGCGACATTTTTACTAATTGTTTGTTTGGTGGAGGCTGCTGATGGGAGGCGCAGATAGGTGGTACGAACCGCAGCGATGCCGGCAGGCAGGCAGGCCGGGCCGCTGCAGGCCGCGGCGCGACAGAGACAGATTCAGACCGCGGGGTGGAGATGAACCTCGCAGATTACGGCGCGAGTCCCGGTGAGAATGAGCAGGACGACGACGACGACGACGACGACGGCACCCTGGCTGCCGCGCCAAGGCTGCCGTGAGCTCATCGAGGCCTTGGAGATGACGCGCAACCCAGCGCTCCGCCGCCAAGTCGCCTGTCGCGCGTCCGAACGCGTAGATTTATTTTTAAATTTTCCTGTTTTTTTTTTCTGCCGGCCGTGCGTACAAATGGTGGCGGTGTGCTTTACAGCCCAATGAGGCAGTGCCACCGCGCCCGTCATTGGAGTAGGCAAGTAGCGAGCCATTTTCCGCGCGATGCGTCTGCGTTAGTGACTTGTAATCTGATCCTGATCGCCGGGACGCGACGAGGCGCGCGGCCGCTCGCGACGCCGCTCCGCGACGCCGACCAGGACGCGCCGCTGTCGACGGCGTCGCGACGCCTCATCACCTGCAGCGCCCCGATGCCCCGCCAAATGAAAGACTAACAATCAGACAATGATGGGTACCCCGTCTCCGCGGGCCGCGCTCTGCACTACGAGCTGCTCTTTAATAGAATCAGCACGGACGACGGACAGACGGATAGACAGACAGACGGACGGACAGACAGACAGACGGGCTCCCTCTCCGCCACGCCGCGCCCTGAAGGTGACAAAGCTCACCTGTGAAAGTGAAGATCATCTTACACAGGAGCATCATAAAGAGGGTTATTTTTTGTGGGGCGACGCGGAGCAGCGGTGGCGGCGGCGGACCCTAGCCGCTTCCCCCGCGGCGCGGAGCAGCACGGAGCCGCCAGGGAGGACGGGGCACCGGAGGAAGGGGGTGCACGAGGATCGGTGCGCTAACAATGCGCCGCCATGCATGAATTTGCAGTGGGCTAATGAGAAGGGAGCCGCTGCCGCCGAGCGCGTCGTCGACGGGGACCCAAGGGCTCGGCGTCGTCGTCCCTGCAACAGCTGCAGGGTCTTGACCTCCCGGAGATAAGCGGGCCGGCCGTGCGCGCTGACGCCGTCCTCGTCCCGCTGACGCCGGCCGTGACGCCGGCCGTGACGCCGGCCCTGACGTCCACTCTGTTATAACGCTCCTTATCGGCCTGGTGCTGTGTTGAGTGACACGACGCCCGGCACTCTCAGGTGGATCCCTCCGGGCCGACAAATTACAACACCGCGCGGGGCTCCGTCGTGGTGTACGTGCACCGGCGGGGCGCTTGCTCGCACACGCCGGGAGTGTAGCCGCTGTCGTCTGGCCGGCTGGAAACGGACTAGCAGACGGACTGGCAGACCACGGGCGCGGCGCGGTGGAGACTCGAACGCGGGAAGTGTACAAGTGTCCGCCGGCGCGCCTGACCTTAAAGCCTGAAAGGGATGCGTCGGGGACCACCCATCAGCACCCTGGCCGCTCTCTCCGCGCGGCGTGGCGCGGCGTGGCGCGTCGCATCCGGGACGGGCAAATTTGTTTCCAGTCACCGCGGCGACGGGGACGCGGCGGGGACCGCGCGTAAGCCGCGCGTTTATTGCGGCGGCCGTCCAACGGCCCGACAGGTTGTTTGTCGAAGGACGGGGCCTGGGGGCCATCGCGGGGCCAGGAGCCTCCCAAGCTATGAGGCAACGCGGCGGGCAGGGCGCAGCCAGGGCGCGGCCATGTGGCTCTCTGGGCAGGGCAGGGCACCGGGAGGGGCCCTGCCGGGGTCACGGGTCCAGACAAGGCAATGAGTCAAACGGTTTTAAGGACGGGATTAGCAGGTGGGGCGGCGGCCAGGGCGAGCACCCCGTCGTCGGGGAGGAGGAAGGTGTGCGCGCGCCTTGCGAAAAACTCGGGGGCGTTGGTGTACTGCTGCGGTTTCGCGAGCAGGGTAAGCAACTTGTAAACCATCAAACATCGCGGACGGCTGCAACCATTTTGTAGCGCCGCACCGCGTCCTGTTTCCTGTGCACAAAACACTCGGCTATAACTCTGCGCCCCACGACGCCGCGACGCCGCGCCGTCGGGCTCACCGCGGGGGGAGGGGTGCGCCGGGACGCGCCCGGACGCGCGCTGAGTTTTCGAGACGCCCGTGCGAAAAAGAACGTGTGGGTGTGTGTGCCAGGATACAAGAATGTTTAATTGGAAAAATTTTAATTATTTATTTTTTACTACTTTGTTAATTATGCGCGGGAGTTTGATGCAGGCAGGATCGCCGCCTGATTGGCTGATTAGTCGCCAGGAAGTGAGTGGCAGGTGCGGCGGGCGCGCGGCGTGGTGTGGCGTGGCGCGGCGTGGCGCGGCGTGGCGCGGCGTTGGCTGAGGACAGGCATGTCCTTTACGGCGCGCACTCCCATGTACGGCCCCACGACACATCCTGACCCACTGCATGACCACGACGACGACGGGTCCCTCGGAGGCCCGCCCCGGCCCGCCCCGGCCCGCCCCCTCCGCGACCAGTCCGCGACCCCCCACACGGACACTCCCCCCGCGAGGCAGCAGACCGTGCGCACTGATATCGGAAGGATTTATTTAATTGTTGCCCTTAAAATTAATCGAAAAAAAAAGTCGAGGGATAAGACTCTAAAAAAAAAAAAGTTGAAATGATCGGACCCCTTTTTTCCCCATAAGCTCACCGAATCGTGCTGGAGTCAACGGCCTGCTCGACTATACCGCCCCAGTCAGCCTCCAGCCAGCATCCCCCAGCATCCCTCCAGCACGCATCCCTGGAGCCACCGATTCTGTTTGCCTCTCGGCCTGCTCAGGCGGAACAAACTATTGTTTTGCATTCCCAAACATATGTAGGTTATTTTACCCGTTCACTCACACAGCCGCGGGCCCGCTCACAACGCACGCACGCACACGGACGCACGCACGGCAGCTCCTTGGGGGTGCTTCTTCGGCTCCCTCATTAGAATGCGTGCCACACAACGGCTGCCATATATCTTGCCTTATGACAGGCCGAGAGCCACGACACACACTCTCACACACGCACTCACACACACTCCGTCTCCACCGCGGCGCGCTGCATGCGCCTACTTTGTACCTCCCTATCAGTGGCAACACTCATTACTCGGTGTGAGTGCGACTCCCTAAGCGTCGCCGCGGCCCGGATCGCGACGAGCCGGCTAAGTGGCGCAAAGCGCGCAAAGTTTTAAAAACGCGAAAAGAAATCTAAATGAACATCGCCGCGCGAGTTGCAGATTGCAGAGGGAAAAGTGGGTGTTTCGGTGTTGGTGCGCGTTGAAGTCTCCCGTGCCACGGCGTGCCACGGCGGCGGGCGGCCATGGCGCGGAGTCACAGTAGGGGAGAGCATGGCGCTTTCTAAAATCGCGCTCGGCTTGATTTATGCCGTAGGAAACCCGGGGCCGACTGTCCGGATACAGATATAACACTCCGGCGGCGCCCCGCGCTCCACGCCACGCCACGCCACGCCACGCCGCGCCGCGCCTCGCCGCCTCAGCCACGCCCCGCCGGCACCTCCGCCGGCTATTTAAATTGGCCGCCACTCCCTGACCTGCCTGGGCGTCGCGCGAATATAACTGTTCGATCATTTCGCTCGTAAAACAAATGGGTTGTAAATTTTGCGGCCATAAACTCATATTACGCGCGCCCCGATAAAAAGCGTTAAAAAATGGGGCGTTTTGCGCCACCGAGCCGCTTAGACCGGGGCGTCGCGACGCAGCAGTGCTGGGCAACGACGACGCCCCCTCCCCCCCTCTCATTCAGTCTTCCTCTCTCTCTCTCTCTCTCTCTCTCTCTCTCTCTCTCTCTCTCTCTCTCTCTCTCTCTCTCTCTCTCTCTCTCTCTCTCTCTCTCTCTCTCTCTCTCACTCACACTCACGTGGCCCGGCGGCGCGATGCCCATTTTGCGGCCTCCAGCCTGCGCCCCGACGGCCGTTCCAAATTTTAAATTCATTTCTGTTATTAAATCGGCGCGGTGTGTGCCTGTGTGCGCGCGCGAGGCTCTGTGGCGGCGCGGGCGCATATATTTCATAGAGCCCTTGGCCCGGCTCGGCTCGGCCCGGCCCGGCCCCGCCGCACCGACGCGTGGCTCGGCTCGGCTCGTCACGGCCAGAGTCCCGGCTCGGCTCGACTCGGCCCCGTGATTTACTGCCAGCCAATTATTTCATGGCTCCTTTGAGAACTCTCCACCAATGGCACTCACTGCTCGGGGCCCAACGGTGCGCGCGCGTGTGTCTGTGTCCATGTGTGCGTGTGTGTGTGTGTGTGTGTCTACGTGTGCGTGTGCTCGCGGCGGCCCGCTTGTCGCGCAATTATGCAAACATTTGTCGGCGAGACACGGGCTGATACACACAGACTGCTGCCCATTCCTGGGGAAAGACACACGCTCACAAACAAACGCAGAAGGAACCGCTTCGCGAAAAACGGAGTCATAAGTTCGTCCCTTGGCCTTTGGGAGGACTGCTATGCCATTCTTCTGGCCGAATATTTGAATGGGCAAAAATGTGGAACGTGCGCAGGGCAGGGCAGCGGGCTGGTATGCGAGATCAGTCCATTTGTATGCCCGTTCTCCACAAAGACGCTATAATAGCGGCGTGTATATTTGTGTGTGTGTATTTTTTTATGCACATAGGGGGAGATCGGGAGTGCGTGTGAGTGAGTGAGTGTGTGGGAGAGAGAGGGAACGCAGGGGGATGATGATAAAGCCCGCGCCAACATATGAAATACGTTCAGTGTGGCGTGACGAGCGGAGTCCTTAGCAAACTGATTCCGAGCGGCAGGTCTCTCTCTCTCCCTCATGGCGCGCTCCGTGTGGACGCGAGAGAGACAGGGCGACAGGAAACGGAGATGGCTGCTGGCGATTGCTCGCGGATGCCGGCGCTGCCCTCATCGTCATGGCTGGCGGTGGTCTTCGGGCCTCTCATCAAGCCTATCATCGAGCCTCTCATCGAGCCTCTCTCTCTGAGGCCGGCGCTCTGAGCACTCCCTGAGTGCGGCTGGGTGTGTGCCAGTGGCGCCGCCTGCCGGCCGGGCTTTAATTAGATATCGCCGCGTTGACAGGGCCGCTGCACAGGTGGGTGGCCGCGCGGCGCGCCGCCGATCGGGGACTCTGGGACTCTGGGACTCCTCGTCGGCGTGCTCGCTGCTGACAATGCGTCGTAAAAGATGTGATAGTCTCTCATTAGGAAGTGTGGACTCGGCGTGCAGCAAATTAGCGGCTAATGCAAGAGTCTCTCCGTCTCTCTCGCACTCACGGGGCGTCCCCTAGGAGTGGGAGCGAGAGAGAGAGAGGAACGTCTCCCTCCGCGGCATCGGCCGGCGTCCCGGTGGTCATCGCTCGCTTTGCCCGACGCCGCCTCGCCGCGGGCGGTGGCGGTCAGTTTGGAGGCCGCGGATGCGGGCCGCGGTCCGGGCCGCGCACTGTAAGTGCGCAATCCGTCATCAGAAACGAGGAAAGAGGTCGCTGGATTTATCGTCAGAGTATTCGCAGGCGGGTCGTTCCCGTTTCCACTATTTGCAGAGTGGCCTGCCCGCATCCCCGTATCGGCCGGCCAGGCCAGGAACAACAACAACAATGTGTGGGAGATGGACGGCCCGATCGGCCTGCCCGCGGGCCTTGACTGATGTCCAGGACGACGACGACGCGGACCCTGGCGCGGCCGCGGGGGGAAGAACCGCTTAAGTGGCGTGGCGGCGCCGGCGAGTTGCGTCCGTGATGGCGGCTCTGTCTCCCTCGCACCTCTCCGGCCTGCCCCGTGCGTGCGAGAGAGACGGTGCGACGCGTCCGGCGTAGTATTATCGCGTGGTGCTGCAGAGAACAATGAATGGGTAATCCGTTTTGGCATCGCCGCGCCGGGCCGCCGAACACCCCGTCGCTCACTCAGCAAGGCTCTGGCGCCGCGCACCCAATCAGAGATCGCCGTTTTCCAAAGCTTTCCCCGTACGATACAGATAATCTCAACACAAAAAGAAATAATTAATTGCAACATTGTTTTAAAAGCGAACAAAAAAAATAATTAACTAACCAAGGAAAAAACAGTTTAAAATATTCATTCGCGAGCGCCTCGGCGCTGCGAATGATATTATTTATATTACATTTACATGAGATAGAAAAAGAGAGATGCCATCTGTAAGGGTCCGGGCAGAGAGCAGTGGCAGGGGGCGTAGTGGTGTAGTGGCTGCCGGGCAGTCCATTCACACAGGCAGAGCATCAGTCATCTCCGCGCGCGCAACCGCCTCCTTTTGAGCCGTTAAAATGCTACAAGACAAGCGACTGTCGGCGGGGGCCTCGCAGTGAGCTGGTTACAAAGTCGCCCGCAAACTGGCTCACTCACACACACGCACACTCACCAAAAAATTGCTGCGTTCGTACCGGCGTGCGTGCGGCGTAGCCCGGTAGTGTGATCCCGGTAACGAGCTGTACTACCGCGCATCAAGGCGCACTCACACTCACTCACACTCCCACACGCAAGTGGGCCGCGGGCGGGGCGTACTTACGCTGCTTTGATTCGAGCCGCCTCTGCCTGCAAAATGATGCCCCTCGTTCCCACGAAATTGTACTAAAAGAAACAATGCGTCGTTGGCGCGGGGCCCCCGCGGCCCCTCCGCCCTCCCGCCGAGGATAGATGGATAGATGGATGCGTAGATAGATAGACACGGAGCCCCCTGTATGTGCTTCGCGCCCTTGCAGTACTAAACTGCGCGCGCGTGGAAACAAAATGTATTTATTACGGTTTTTTTCCCTCTGACTCTCCGGCCAGCCGGCTGTTTTTCTCGTGTGTTAACTCCGTTTGGCATACACTTGGCGTGTGGTTCTGCTCGGGTGAACGGACAGCAGACAGGCAGACGGACTCGCGCGGGGCCGATGGAGACGGATAGGCATGCAAACGCGGAGACAAATGTGACGCCAGAGAACCACCAACGCCTTGGCCACCAACGCGGACTTTGTTTCTCCGCGTGTTGTCTTCGCCTTCCGGTACGTTACGCCAAAGGCAGGCGGCACTGACTCTGCCTCTGTCGCTCTCACGGGGCGTCCCGCACAGGTGCGAGAGAGACACATTGACGACAACGTCTCTCAGTCTGCAGGTCGCATTCCGCTACTTTCACGCGCGACCCTCTCGGCGCGCACCGGCAGACTCATTCCGGAGAGCCGTTTCGTCGCCCTGTCTCTCTCGCACTCCCACGGGCGCCCCAGGCGTGCGAGAGAGACAGAGCGACGGCGGGGCGCGGCCTCGCGTTGGGGCGCGGCGTGGCGGGGGCGGAAAGGGCAGCGAAAGGCTGCTCTGGAAAAGCCCGGGCCGAGCTGGGCTGCTTCTGTCTCTCTCGCACTCCTACGGCACTCTCCCCTGAGTGCGAGGAGGACAGAGCGTCAGTGCAGTGCAGCCAGTGCAGCGCATGCCAGAGGGTTGCGCAAGAGGGTGGCGGCCGTGGTGGCCCTGTCGGCGGGGTGCTCCGCCACCGTGGCGCCTGGTCGGGGAGCCTCGTCGGGGACGCGGTCACGGCCTCCCCTCCGGCGGCTTCCCAAACTTTCATGCGCCGGCTTGGCCACCGCCGAACTTCGCGAGAACCGAACCGCGCGCCGGTCCCAAAGTGCAGCTGACCACTGCGACGCGAATTCGCCGCGGTGCATTTTTTTTTTTTTTTAAGAGTAGCAGCGCGGGATGTGAGAAACACCTGCGCGTCGGTAACGGTCGGGAAAGGGGTGGGGCGACCCCGGCAGCCCGCGGGGTCAGCCGGCCGAAGGGTCAGCGGCGCGGAAGGGTCATCCTTTTGATCGGCCGGACAATGCAATGCGCGAGCCGCTGGACGCTGGCCGGCCGCGGACCGCGCCACTCGGACACTCGGGCCGCGCGGCGTCGCGGGGGGAGGCGGGGGGAGGTGGGGGGAGGCACGGCGGCGTCGCGAACTGACCGGAGGGTGCGGCGGCTACCTGATCCTGGGAACGTCCAGCGTGGCATGTATGGGAATGACAATGTCCAGCGCACTGACCACGCACCGGGGCCATCCCCCGGACACCGGCCGGCTTCGGCGGCGGCGTTCTCACGGCCGTCAAGGGGTAGAGGACCTGCGCCAGGATGAGGATGGCACGGCGTGGACCTTAATTTGGCCGTGCGGAGAGTGCCGCGACAAAAGCGGACAGCGCCTCGACTGTCTCGACCTGCGCCGCGACGGCGGCGTGCTTTGGGGGGAAGGACTTTACAGGGTGTCGACGCGCGCGGTGCGCGGCCGGCCGGCCGGCGTCGGAGGGGCCTGGGAGCGCCGCCGTCCGCGTCGAGGGGCGTCGCGGCGCCGAGTGCGGCTGGTGGTGCCGGCGGCGCCTCGCTACGCCCCCCCAGGCGGTGCGCGCCGTGCGGTGCGGCAGTCCATTGATAGCGCCGTGCTGTTGTTGCAGGGCCACGTCCGCGGCTAGCGCCTCGACCGGAGGGGGGGTCCTGCAGCTCAAGGCAGCCAATGGGGCCGCCGGGGCGGGGCTCGCCGGGGCGACGCTGGACGGCGACCTGCATGGCCTCTTCCTGCAGCCGCAGCAGCAGCAACAGTTGCTCGTCAAGCGGGAGCCCGAGGACCTGAGTCACCGCAAGCAGCAGTCGTCGCCGGGACTGGCAGGTGAGTGGGGAGGGAAGGGGGGCGGGGAAGGGTTGAGCGGTGGGGCGGCGCGGCGCGGCGCGGTGGCAGAGAGGCGGTGGTGGGGAGCGGCGGCCCGCGGCGCGCAGCCACTATCAGTACCGGCCGGGACGGCGGGCTAGCAGCACCTCGCGCCTCTGTGAGCACGGCAAGCAAGTAGTGCTAGGCCGCCAGTGGAGCCAGCCACGAGTGGAGCCGCGAGTGCCGCCGCGCCTTGCGAGCCACGACGAACCGCGAGCGCGCCGCGGGCCCAGGCCGCCCTGCCGCCGCCGCGAGCCCCGCGACGACGCGCGTCTCTAAGTGATACAGTGTGTGTTGTGCAGTGCTCGTTGGATACCAGTGCTCCAGTGCAGTGTGTTATGTGAATAGTGGTGTTGTGTGCGGTGCAGGAGGGCGCAGCAGCAGCGGGGCCAGCAACGGGACCAAGCTGGTGCTCGCCAACGGAGGCGGTGCCCCGGACCACCAGGACCACCCTGGCGACGTGGTGGACGTGATCAAGGACGAGTACAAGACGATGGCGTACTCGACGCAGATGTTTGGCGGTCAGCCGACGCCGCAGGGCCACCACGGCAGCGGCACGCCCTCCCCCGGGCCGTACAACGACCTGCAGTACGGCGCGCCGCCCGCGCCCGGCGCCCAGCAGCCCGTCTACATGCCCAACCTGCGGACGGCCGCGCCGCCGCCGCCCACCTCCACGGGCTTCACCACCGTCACGGAGCGCTACTACTCGGACTACTTCCCGCCAGTACCTGACCAGGGCTACGCGCCCCTGCGGCAGCAAATACCCACCTACATGGACGGCGCCGAGGCGGCGGCCGGCCCCGCCTCCGTGTCCACCGCCGACCTGGTGCAGCGCTACGTGCGGCAGACCAACGCCTACCATACCACCAACAAGGGCGTGATCGCGGCCGCCACCGCCGCCGGGCTCACCGTGGACCTGCCCTCGCCCGACAGCGGCATCGGCGCCGAGGCCATCACCCCCCGGGACCAGACCGCCATCCAGCAGGTGCGTACCCAGGGCGGAGACTTGAACGCGGGCGCAGGGCGCAGGGCGCGGCCCTTGGCGGTGGAGGGTTTCACCTCCACCTCGCCGCTTCCGCGTGCCTACACTGTACGTTGCGCCGTCAGATAATTTTTCTTCTTCCCTTCCTGCGGTGTGCTTGTCTCATCCTCCCTGATCCAACCCCTGCCCTTCTCTTTCCGTCTCTCTCTTTTTATTTCTTTCAAATCCCGTCGCGCGCTTCTTCCCTTCTCTGTCTGTCTGTCTGTCCTCTCTCTCTCTCTCTCCTCTCTCTCTCTCCTCTCTCTCCTCTCCTCTCTCTCTCTCTCTCTCTCTCTCTCTCTCTCTCTCTCTCTCTCTCTCTCTCTCTCTCTCTCTCTCTCTCTACATCTCTGTAATGGCAGCAGCCTCGTATCGCGTTTCTCTTACAACGGAAGACGCCATGCCCTGCCTCGCATTTCCCTACTGCTCACACACACACACACACACACACATCAATAACGCTTTGAATACTCGGCGTGACCCCCTGCAGCGCGCGAGGATGAGCCGAAGGCCTTTGGTGGTTTGGATGAGGTTAGGTCGGCCTGGCACGGTAGGGTTGTCCGGCCCAGCCACGTTCGAGCAGCACCCATACCCAGCCAGGGCCCGGCCCATTGACATTTCGCTGGAACTGTGAGTGTGTGTGTGTGTTTGAGCGCGCGCGGGCGGCAGGACAGGACGGCGACAATGTTGCGCGAGTTGGCGTGGGGGCCGAGCCCTGGCCTGCCCTGCCCCGCCCCGGTCCCTGTGGCTCCTCTCTCAGTATCTGGTCGGGGCCTTCACGTCGTTTTTCTTCTCTTTGCCACTCTGTGTGTGTGCGTGTAGTAGTTTAGTGGGTATTTGCAGGGCCTGGTTTGCTATTCTCTCCGCTTGTGTCTGTGTGTGCGTGTGTGTGTGAGTGCCTGTCTGTGTGTATGTGTGTGGCGTCCAGGGCAATCAAGCCTTTAGGGTCCATCAAGTGCAACAAGTTTAAATGCTCTGCTTTACGCACGCCGTCCGTCGCGTCAAGACGACAATCAGTCCCGCCGAGGCGAGGGGCGGAGAGAGGACGAGCCGTGTGTGTGTGTGTGTGTGTGTGATGCTTCACTCGATTCCATTTGCACTCGCAAGCCATTAGAACCGTGCACAGAGTGTCAGTGTGTGTGTGTGTGTGTGTGTGTGTGTGTGTGTGTGTGTGTGTGTGTGTGTGTGTGTGTGTGTGTGTGTGTGTGTGTTGAATCAGCGGTGGCGGCAGACGGGTGTGAAACGGATAGAATAAAATGACAACGAGCAAATAAAAGGATGAGAGGTAAGGAAGACAGGGGGTGCAAATAATGATGAACCAAAAAAAAGTACAAGCCGCGCGGTGAAACGCGGCGCGCGGACCGAGGTTTCATTAGTCTGCCGAGCCGGGGAAAATAACGATTAATTTCTGTGACGGCGGAGGGGGGGATGGGACACTCCAATGGGACAGTTCCGGGGCGTTTGCCCTGCGCGGTACGTATGCACACATGGCCTCACCTGTAATCTGGGCCTGGAGCCGACACACACACACACACACACACACACACACACAGACTTTCGTAACCCATTGAGAAGTGCGAGCGCGCCTGCCGCTCCGCCGATTTTATTTATTTATTTATTTATTTATTTTTCGCGTCCTTTTCTTATTTCTGCCCCCCTCGCGTTGCGGCTTTATATTCCGCGTGTCCTTGGGCCGTGCATGTCACGCGCGTGAATGGGGCACGCCGTGGCGGGGCTGCGTCACGCAGGACGCCCTGCGGGTGCGAGGGAGACAGATGATCGGCCGCGCCGTGTGTGAGGGGGAGGGGACCCCGATTGCGCCACGCCGCCACCCCCACCCTCGGGCAGCCAGCTGGCCCGTGCAGAGTGTAGGGTAGGGTCGCCCCGATCGGCTCGCCTTCGTGACGCTCGCTGGCCGGGCAGAGGTTCGCGGTCCCGCAGCAGCCGCGCCGGACTTTTCCCTGTATCTATAGATCCCGATGCCGCCGACCCGGCCCACTGTGCCCGGCTTGCCCGGGCGGCTCGCCCAGGCCACAGGTGCCAGCCATCAAACTGTCGCTCCTCGTGGCTTTACCATGTCGTCCTCTTAATAGTAGTCCCAGGTAATTTATACCCGCTACACACAAAAGGTTTAAACTCCGTTAGGACCCTGTTGCTCTTTTTCTTTCTCATTTTATTGCGATGCCCCGCGGGTCTGGCCTTATAGTTCCTCGCTTCCGGTGTGGTGGATTGAGGATAGAGGGCCGTGCGGGCGAGGCCCCGATGTGCTGACCTCAGCCGCAAACCGCCAAGGTAACATTTTCAGTTTTACGGCCTCGTTTCGGACCAGATTTACACTCATTCGGTGTGCACTGCCCAATTAGCTCGTGAGGGGTCCCCTTCATGCGTGCGCGTTTTCGTGTGGCGGACGGTCGAGCGCCCTGCCGGCCAACGGCGCGCGCGCGCGCACACACACTCACACACACACACAGAGAAAGAGACGCACACACACACACACACACAGCGCGGGTCTTAAATCATTTTCATCTCGACAGCCCACGTCAGCCACCGGGCTTTCTCTCAAAGCCCCGCTCGCGCGCGCGAAAAAAGGGACGAGTGCCAAAAAGAAAGAAAAAAAGGACACGAGAGAAAAAGAGGGCGAGGTGTGTTAAATGTCGTTACTTGGCCCTTTCATCGTCGCGTTAACGAAAACGAATTGCCCCTGCGAACCCGCAGCGTTGCTTCCGCGGGACTTTCCAGCTTCCAGGCGGCCGACGTCCGCCGGGCGACAGTCTTCAAATTTATAGCCCACTGTGCAGCGCCCCGCGGCCGCCGTGACGCGGGCAGGCTGCTGCCGCGGGACGTGCCGAATTGCAGAGCAACTGGCCGACCGGGTTTTTAGCGAAACACTGGCGGCCGCGGACCGCCGCAGACCGCCGCGCGTCGCCCGCAGCGGTTCCAAACTCGCGTCGTAAAATTAACAAATTCCGCCGCAGTGAGCCGAGCAGCCTGCCGGCCGCGCGCGCTACACTTATTTTTTTTCGAATGCTGGTTGACTTTTTTTTTTGCCGGGTATCTCCGCGCCTTTTTATTTGCTACCCGTTACACGAATGAAGAGTTCGCGCGATTCCCAGTGGGCCGACGGCGGTGCTTGGGTCATTACAGAGCTGTGCCGCTGCGGCCGCGCGTCCGCACTCGCGTATGCAGCGTGTAACAGGCAGGCCGGCCGGCCGGCGGCGTGTTGCTTACCATGTCGTCCCCACACATGCCGGCCGCACTGCCGCACCACTCACCTTCTGGAATACCTCCTCTCACTGCTCGATGCGCGCGTGTAAGCATTCGCCGTCATCAGAACCCCTTCGCGCGCGCGCGTGTGTGTGTGTTTGTGTGTTCTGTACGTAGTTTTTTTTTCGCCCCGTTTTTAATGGCCGCGCTGTCCCTCCCACTCCCTTGTCGATGTCGCAATCGGACGGTACGGCGGGTACGTGCGCAGCGTCCAGTCTGATTAGAAAGACAGAGAGAGAGATAGAGAGAGAGAGTGAGAGAGAGAGAGAGAGAGAGAGAGAGAGAGAGAGAGAGAGAGAGAGAGAGAGAGAGAGAGAGAGAGAGAGAGAGAGAGAGGAGAGAGAGAGAGAGAGAGAGAGAAAGAAAAAAATATATAAATGGGGAGAAACGCGCGCATGCCGCGGGAGTTGAACCCGCGACGGACGACGGCGACACGCGTGCCGACACGCCAAGAAGGGTCCGCGACGCATTCCGTGTCACTTCGTGTCCGTCACTCTGGCTCGGGAAAAATGACGTCCAACGCGTCGGCCGCTTCGGTGGGGCGGGGCGGGGCGGGGCGGGCATCCCAGGCGTCGGTCAGACATGGCCGCGCACACCTGTGAGACCCGTGAGGCGAGGGTGTTGCCGAAGCCAACGGTGTCAGGAGAGAGGAGTCCCCCTCCCCCCCTTTTCCCCGCAGCCACCGGATTATTAATTAAGATTCCGAAATCCTTGTTTATTGGACGCCCCGCTCCTGATTGCCTTCGTGGCGAGAGGGGGCGGGGTGGGGGAAGGGGGATTGAAAGTCGCTGGACTTGTAAAAAGGTCCAAAACGATAGTTTGGGGAGGAGCGGATCAACAGCAAGCTTGAGGGGGAGCAGCCGAGTGCCGACGATGTATTCCGCGCTGTCATTCCTGTGCCTCGCCGCTTGTCAACAGCGCGGCAGTGCTGGAGTCGCGCCTGGGCCGCGGCGTGTCGGCGGCGGCAACATCTCTAGCGAGTGAGCCTGATGCCGTGCTGCCGTGCTGCCGCGTGCTGCCCTCTGCCGGCCGCACGGCGCACCTCGCTGGCCTGGCGCGGCGTCGCGACGGCGGCCTCACCGGCAGGGGGAATTAAAAGCAGTTAACGTCTTCCCCATTTGCTAAATGGTGCCCTCCGTGTCCACCGCGACGCCCGCGGCCTTTCACGAAGTCTCCGAAGTGGACACGAGTCGTTGTAGCGGGGCGGCGCGCACACACACGCACGTGCGCACGCCATGGCGCCAGGGACACGCGACGCTACTGCACTACAAGGCCTCTCCTTTTCGCGTACGACCTCGGGCGACAGCTTCGAAGATAAAAGAAGGACACGAAAAACAAATATGATATTGCGATGATATGTTTATTTGGACGCCACGGTGGTTTGTGCATGTATAGTTGGAGTTGGCATTTCCTGCCGCCGTCCGTGTGTGAGAGTGTGTGTGTGTGAGAGTGAGCGTCTCTGGCGTCGAGCCAAAGTACGTCATCGGCTCGGTCCGTTCCTTCTCGAAATTCACACTGACTCAGCGTCCGCGAGAGGCGAGAGTTCGCAGCAGCATCTGGAGCCGTGATCGAACGGCGGAGTCTGCCGCGCTGCCTCGCCTCGCAACGATACGGGACGCCCCGTGGGTGCGAGAGAGACAGAGCGACTCTGCTGGTGCGGGTGGAGAGCGCAGGGCGCCGCGGCGTCGCGTTCGGGTGGTCAAACTTAACGAGGCGCGCGTGCTTCAGCGCGCCCCGCCAGCCTAACCGATTTGCAGCGGGATTCGCACGCACCAAATCCGAATCCGGGGCCGCCAGCGCGCCGCCGGCTCGCCGCCGGGGAGGCCACCCGTCCGCCACCTCGCACTGCGGTTCGCATTTCCTCCCTTTATTCCGCCTCAGTTGGCAGCCGTGACTGACACGACAGCCGGCCACGCCGCGGCTCGCGCACGACTGGCCCTAACAGTGCTGCCAACCGGCGCGTCGGGCAAAAATCTGAAATCCCATTTGCTGGTCTGTCAGTCGACGCGCAGTGCCCCGAGTGGCAGGCCTGAGTCGCTAGGTTGGGTTTCGAGGTTACGAAGACAAAAAGGCGGGATTACTGTTTGGGGCCATAAGGAACGCGAGACGCACCGTGGGCCAGAAGACCGGCGCATGAGGCCAATACGCGTTTTGGCCGCCTGCCGGTCTTCAGGCCCACTCTGCCGAGGCTGCTGTGAGGCCATCACGTCACCTGCAGACGCCGCGCCCCGCCCCGCCCGCCGCAGTACACGCCTTTCCCCAAAAGAGGATAGTGTAATAAAATGCAGGCGGGCCGTTGCGTGTTTAGAGGGGGATAGGGGGAAACGGATAGAGGAATACATTACAAAATTAATCGACCTGGACCATCATTGAAAGGCCCCTCCCGCTGTACGGGGTTAATCTTCCTCATTTACAACCGGTGCTTAGTGCTGAGGCAGCGGTAGCTAGCATCAGGGCTCCTATCCATTCAAAAACAATCGCCTGCCTCTTCGTTTCCTTGTTACTCTTCGCTCCGCTTTGTCTTCATCCTTCGCCTTTCCTCCTCCACTCTGCCTCCCCCGTGTCCGTCGCGTCCCTCCTGCCCCTCCGTTCTTCCGGGTCCTGGAGCGGACGGGTTGGGAAAAGATACGGCGGAGATAAAACGTAAGGTTGCTGTTCGGGGAGATCTTATCGGCGCGGTGGCCACTCAAAGTTCCACTCATATCCTTTTCTTCCCGTCCTTGTGTTGCTCCTCCTTTTTATATTCCGAACATACTGCTAATTATCGTACACCGCCGCGCCGTATTTATTATGTTATTCCCTAATCAAATGCGTTTGATGGCCGGCGCCGCACCGCTGCGGTGCGCTGCGCCGGACAAGATAACGGAGGAGGATGAGAAACCGCGCCAGCCTGGACGTAGGCAACCCGCAACACGCACTGCTCGGCTCAACGCTCCACTAATTAGCCCGGGATAGGGGAGAAACTAACTACCCTGATTTATTGAGTTTCCTGCATAGCTGCCTCCTCTCCGTAATCGCTTCGTTATGTCTGATTTCCTCTGCTGCCCGGGTAAAATAATACCAATAAAAAGTCTCGGTTTATTTGTCGAGGCGGTCTGAAATCCCCAGCGATTTAACCCCAAAAATGCGTGCCGGCTGAGTCTTAGCGGGGCGGGCTGGCAACAGTATTGTGGCTTAATCTTAATGAATATCGCGGGGAGAGGGGGGGGGGGAGAATGAGCCCGATTTGTGCGATAATTAGGGCTCCTCAGCTGGCCGCCTCGGGAAGCAGGAGAAACTGCGGCGCGATTTATACACGGCATTTTGTGACTTTTTTTTGTTTTTGTGTGTTTTTGCAGTCGTTCGACTACACGGACCTGTGCGGCGGCCAGGCGGTGCTGGACCCCCTGGTGCGGGCCCCGCAGGGGCAGAGCCCCGGGCCCCAGTCCGCGCCGGGGCAGCCGCAGCCCGCGAGGAGCCGGCCGTGGCACGACTTCGGCAGGCAGAACGACGCGGACAAGATCCAAGTACCTAAAGTGTAAGTGCAGCCGAGCCTCCCGGCTGTCGGCCGTGTAGGTGCAGGTGTAACACTGCAACGCCGCCGCGATGGCCGGCCGGTATTGTGCTTCTCATTGCTCGGGGGCGTGGCCTGGGGGCGATCATGCCGAACGAGTGCCTTCATCGCTCTGTCTCTCTCGCACCCTGCGGGACGCCCCGTGAGTGGGAGGGAGACGAAGCTCTGTTCGGAATGAGCCTGCCGGCCAGTAGAGGGGCGTCCTCCAATTATCCGGTGGGACTGGCGTCGGACTGGCGTCCGTCCGTCCGGCGGCCAGGCCGTGGCAGCGGGCCAGACTCCGCCATGGCGCCGCCGCCGCGTTTCGGGGGAACTAGCCGCGGCGTTGAGAAAATGGCAGCGTTTGAAAAGCAAATGCCGCGCTAATCGCTGCCCGGCGGCGGTTGGCGGGGGCCTCGGGGGGGGGCCGCCCTTGGCACCGTCACCCGGCGTGACGACGCGGCCGCGCTCTCTTCCGCCCGGAACATCCTCGGCGGCGCGGAGGTGTTCGCGATCGTCGCGGTCGCCAACACCGCGCTGCCGCGCTCCTCGGTTTTAATTTCCGTCTCGTTTTGATCAGGAGGGCGATCACGACGCACGACGGGAGTGGCCGAGCTCGGCCGCTGAAGCAATTTGCTGCGGGAAAATAACTTACTTTACTTGTGTTTAATGCATGGCTATTGGGCTGGCCGGCCGGGACGCTGCACCCCTCCCCCTCCCCCTCGTATAGATGTCACACCGGCCGGCAACACGCCGCCCCTAATTACACCATTTCCGCGCAATCTCGCCGTGCTCGCCGTCAAGCGCGCTGTTTAGAGGCCAATTTTTCATAGTGCGTTGCGCGCAGCAGCACAGTGATTCCGAAGAGCCATTGCGACCGTTTGGTCGCTCCGTCTCTCTCGCGCTCGCGCCCCTCACGGGGCGCCCCGCGTGAGTGCGACAGAGCGGCGCCGAGCCCAGCGCTAATCCCACCGCGATTGTATTGAAAGGCGATAAGTCGCATCATCATTTTCTGCCGGCGCGCCGTGCATGTGCGCACGTGAGCGCGGCTGCCTGGCTGCCTGCCTGCCTGGCTGGCTGAGCACGTGCAAGGATGCGGCCCGCCCCGCCGGGCAGCCAGCCAGCCCGCCGCGCTCACGTGCTGCTTGATGTACTGCGGGGCCACGCGGGGTTAAAGGAAGCCTGGCTTAACGCCGGACAGACGCGCGGTGGCTTGGCACTTACAGTGTGTGCGCGTTTCCCTTTGCAGATACTCCAACTACGGCTTCAAGTACACGCTGGAGACCCCCATCTCGACGTCGCAGAGAAGAGAAGACGACCGTGTGACGTACATCAACAAGGGCCAGTTCTACGGCATCACGATGGAGTACATCCCGGACCCCGACGCGCCCATGCTCAAGAACCACACGGTCAAGGTAAGACGACGATGACGACGGACATGATGAGGAGTCTTTGTTTGTTTGATGACTGCCAGGGCCTGCCTGCCTGCCTGCCTGCCTGCCTGCCAGGGGGAGGTGCGGGTCGTCAGACGGCGCGGCCGCGACAGGCGCGCGGGGAGGGGAGGGAGGCCCTGCTTTTGATTGAGCGACTCAGCACACCCCCTTGCAGGTGGATCGCGTACTGCCTGTCTGCCCGCCTGTCCGCCTGTCCGCCGCCGGTGGCTTTCCCAATGGATGGGCGGGTCCTCGCGCGGACCTTAATAAAAGAGGTCAAAGGCAAATGACCAACCAGCGCGTATATTCGCCGCGACGCGACCCCCCGCGGTGTCCCTGGGGGAGGGGAGGGGAGGGGGGTCAGCCGGACAGGTGGCGCTGCTTTCACCTCACCGCCGTGGACCGAGTGGACCGGCCGGCCGGCATGGGAACGGACCGTGGAACGGCGACTCTCAAAATAAAGTGTGTGCGCCGTGAGGTGTGAGCTAATTCACTGCGACAAGACGCCGTGCCGGCGGGCCGGTCGTCTCTCTCGCACTGCAGGGGCCTGGCGTGCACTGGCGTGGCGGTGCGAGAGAGCGGCGAGGCACTCTTCGGACGACGGCGTCCAGGGCCTCGCCGCGCCTAAGCCCTCTATCGACGACGTGTGTGATTCTGACGGCTGCCTAATCCGCGTGAGGCGCCTCGGGGGGCGCGCGCGGGGAGGATTGGGGTCGCGCGGGCCTAGCCGACTGTCACCAGATATCCTCCACTTGGGCCGCTTAATCCGCGCCGCGCCGCCTTGGTTTTCCCTCTGGAAAAAAGGAAACATGAGAATATGAATGGTCAGGCCAAGGAATCGGGACCACCCCTCGGGCTTCGGCATGGCTTGTCGATCTGTTGGTCCGGCCGCCTGTCCTAGGCGGCGGCCTAGACCACGTCGCCGCGAGACTCCACCTCATTGGCTGATCGATCCGAGAATGCGTCTGCCAATTATTGACGTGGCCAGTCTGGCCTGTAATGAGGAAGCGGCTTGCCACGGCGTGGCCGGTCCATGTCGGCCCGGACTCATTGTTGCTAACAGGCGCGTAATTGACGGCGGTGGACGCTATCACGTGCTGGCGCCCCGCCCCGCCACGCCCCGCCCCGCCACGCCCCGCCCCGCCAAGCCCCGCTGCCAATGGCGTCCAATCAATAACACGCGGCCGTTACCGTTAAGGGCGTGGCGCAGCGTCGTTGTCCTGGAGATGGAGACGCCAGGCGACACGCTGGAGACGTGCCGTCCAGGAGAAAGCCAACGGAGGCAAACAGGAGAATGCAGCCTCGAGGATTTTTTCTACTTTTTTCGAACAGGGAAAAACAATATGGCGCGCGGGGTTGTGTTGTAAAGGAGAAACTTCAAGTCGCTGCGATGATAATAAAAATAACTCGGGTGCGGTGTTCGAACCTTGGAACCCGGGGACGGACGGCGAGTCGGCGCCAGGCGTGTTACTCGCCGCGTCATAACACTGTTATGATAACGCTCCGGGAGGGAGAAAACGATGCACCGCCGCACTCCACACTCACCGACCGGACGACCGCACGGCCCGGGGTGGCCCGGAGATTAATTTTACTTGTCAACGCGAGGCGGTCGTTCTTGTTATCTTGCCTCTCCCTCTTTCTGCCGCGCGGCGGTCCACCTCGTTACCTTCCCTCTCTCTCTCTCACCGGCAGCCACGTCTATTCATCTGTCAAGCGCTCATACCCGAATCAATCGTCCCGCCGGGGCGCCGTGGCTGCACCTGTGCGAGCGCCCTCCCCCCCTCCCCCCGCGCTGACCGGTCCGGAGGACCAGCTGAGTGGCCGGCCAGCAGGGCGAGCAGCGGCCGGGCCGTCCGGCACAGGCCCGGCACAGGCCCGGCACACAGGTTCACTCCCAGCTGGCCGGCCGCCTCCCCCTACCGGCCGTCGCATTGTTTTCCCATTGTAGTTGGCCGGGCCGCCGGTGTGCCGCGCGGCGCTGCGGGCGCGCTTCCTCGTGGCCACGCGGCCACGGGGCGTGGGAGTTGGGTTAGGAATCACCGGTCTCCTGCCGTCCAGGCTAGGCGCGTGGTCTCGGCCAAGGTCCTCGCGCCGCTTGGACCAGGGTTCCACACGCCTCGGTCCAATGCCGTTCTACATTTCGATGGCAGGTGGCGCTTCCGAATTTTTGTTGCTAGAACGCCTCGGTTCGACATCACGTGTGGAATTCTGTTAATGTTGAAGTTTTAAGTTTCGCGCCGCATTTTTGCTCTTTTAGTCCGACAGAGTAACACACGCGCGTCGGTCGTGTTCTGTTTCCCCGCAACACAGCGCGACGCGCAACGCGTGTATTCGTGTATTAGACGTAATGCTTGGCCGGGCCGCCGCGAGCAGCACCGCGAGATTTGAATCAAACTTTAAGACGTGATCCCAGGACGACTAGTCTCCTCTTCTAGCATTTCTCTCTCTCGTTTCCTCTCTCCTAATCCTCGTCCCCCGCCCCCTCCTCCCGCGCCTAACTTTTCTGACAGAAAAAAAAAACGATTTAAAAAAACACGCTGGCGCGGTGATGCCAATCTAGATAAACTTGGCATCCTTAAAGATGAAGGATTAATCGACGTGTTTTTTCCATCTTTCATTTTTCCCTTGCGACAAAAATTTAAATTTTTGCGCCGCTTGCCTCTTTTTTCTCTCCCTTCTTTCCCCGCGACGTTTCAAAATTGATGACGCCATTAAATTGGCGCGCTATTTGCACGCGTGCGACAAGGAAGGACGCCTGACCTGAATGAAAATGACCTCATTGCCTCGTGGGACCGTGTTCCGCCGTGTTCCGTCTCCAATCGATACCCATCTCGGGGGATTTTCATGAAAATATAATGTATTTCGTGATTGTTCCTGTTCGTTGTTGATTTTTTTTTATTTAATACATCTTAAGCTGTGTATCTCCGGTGCAGGTGCACGCACGGCGAACCTTAAACGCAGCCATAACAACAAACAACAACTACAAAGCAGCATGGACTCTAGAGCGGTGCGCGGGCTTTTTAAAAATTTCACTTGTCTTGTCGACTCGTGATTAATCAGGACGCGAGCCGCGGCGTAGATCGTCCTGTCAGGACCGGCGGGAGTACGCAGTGCGGCACTGTTGGATGGAACTCAATTTTTTTTAATTTCTCCTCTCCGCGTCCTCGTCTCTCTCCTGGTGGTATGGTATCTCTCTGTGTGTGTGTGTGTGTGTGTGTGTGTGTGTGTGTGTGTGTGTGTGTGACCCTATCCTCGGACGGACAGACGGACCTAGCGTGCGTGTAAGATTATCTCTAGAAAACGAAAAACAAACTATAACGCCACAAAGAAAGCAACTTGTTGCGGCCTCAGGGCAGGAGTCGGGGGGATCGGGCCGGCGCTGCTGCTCGGCTGCTGAGGGGCATCATTTGACACCGGCCGCTCTCCCCCGTCTAAATCCCCTCGGCGTCGAGGTCCTGCCGAGGTGCGGTTGCCACCCCGACCCCGCCGCTCTGCTTGACACGTCAACCTCTGCGGGAGTGCGACGCGCCGTGTCTTGCTGACAGTCCAGCAAACCTCGAGCTCTCGTGTCTGTCTGTCTGTCTGTCTGTCTGTGTGCGTGTGTGAGTGTAAGTGTGTTTGCTTAGCGTTGGCGAGCTTGTTGCTGCGCATCCACACGTAGTGATAAGACCGCCTCTTTTTTGCGCTGCTCTCTGTCTCTGTGTGTATGTGTGTATGTGTGTGTGCGTGAAGGCATATTCACAACAGGCAGGCAGCCATCCATCTTGCTTCTCGGCTTCAATTAAATGTTTCCGATCTTCCATGCTCGCCGCATATATGTATTCCCCCCCTTTCCCCCACGCGCGTGTGTATGTTAGGAGAAAAATGCATTTCCGCCTCCATCGTTCGTCCGTGGGGTTTATTAAGATTTCTTTATCTTCTCCTCCTTCTCCTTCGCCCGCGCCTGCCTTACATATTTCTGTGTGAGAAGTAGCAAAGTTTCCTCGCCGCATTAAAATTCATCGCTACCTTATCTTGAATAATAACCGCGGCGAAGCAACGATAATGGCAATAATTGTTATATTCTAATGAGATAATTAATTTCCGTGCATGCGCGCCCCGCGTTGCCTTGCGATGCGCCCCGTGGAAATAATAGCGACACGCGCGTGACGGCAGCAGCGCGGGCAGCGTGAGTGGAGCCGCGCCGCTGCCGTCGATCGCGGCGTGAATTTGACGCGGCCGTCGTTAACGCCCCATAATCCGCGCGGGGAATTAGCATTTTGCGGGAGTAAAAACAACAACAACAACATGCTCGTGGCTCTTCTAGCTTGGCAGCAGCGTCGTATGATGCGTAGTAATCTATTGCAGATAAGCACGCAGGTGCCTTTATTTAAAAGGGATTGAAATTAGCGCGTGTTTAGGTAAGATGAGAACACATTAAGGCAGTTGGTGAATGGGGGCTGCTGATACAAGTGCTCAAAGTTAATGTCCTGGAATGTGTATTTTTTTTTTGTTTTTGTTTTTTATATTGGCTTCTCATTCAGTGTCAGCCCTTTGGACTTTTCTAGTTGTTGTTGACTTTTCTCGGTCGTTTTGGCTGAGACTCCCACTCTGGAGGAGCGTGTCGATCTAATGAGGGTGCTTCGACAATCGCTGGCTGATTTATATCATAATCTGCATGGGCTGCTTGGGCGTGGGTATGATGGGTGCATATAACTGCCATCTGGGAACAGCAAGCGGACGGAACACTTATATTCCCCCTTCCCCCTTTTTCCACATCCGTAACGACGCCCTGCGTACCTCTTCCGAACGACGATTTGAACGCCTCCTCCATTGAAAACGATGTTATTCGTTGAAATTTTCATGAAACAGTGCTGTTTTAAACCCTGTCAGCGGCACATAGAAAAAGAAAACGTTTTATTGATTCAAAGATGATTTCTTTCAATGAGTAACAAAGAAATATTTTCTGACATTAAAAAGAAAAGAAAAAGTGTTGCTTCAATTTAAAAGACATTTACCAAGAATGCCGAAAAATAAATCTTTGTATCTAAATTTTGTTGAATCAATGAAGCGTTTCTGTGGACATTATTCGAACCGTGGACCTTTTTCTCTATCTAACTCGTCCCTTTGTTTGCAGAGCGTGGTGATGCTGATGTTCCGGGAGGAGAAGAGCCCCGAGGACGAGATCAAGGCGTGGCAGTTCTGGCACGGCCGGCAGCACAGCGTCAAGCAGCGGATACTGGACGCCGGTGAGGAAAATGAAATCATTAGCTCCGCCACTGGACGGCACCCGGACGGCCACGGCGGCGCCCGGGAAAATATGTGTTTCGGTCCGTCCTTTTAATAGCAATTAGTGAACGGAAATCGTAAATACAGCTCGGAGGGGGAGGGCGAGCGGACGATGCACACGCAAGGTGCTTGCGCACGAGGACCACTGGCCGATATGGCAGTGTGTGATCCTGGTCCGGCCATGGCGGCAGCGTCCAGGGCGCCAGCCCTCTGCCTGACGGCCGCTTAGGCCCTGTGATTGATGGGGCTAACACTTCTCGTCTCAATGGCCGGTATACGCCAGTCGAGAGTCGTTCACGTCGCTCTGTCTCTCTCTACGGGACGCCACATGAGTGCGAGAGGGACAGAGCGACCAACTCTCAGAATCGGTCTGCGGGCTCACAAACCGGCCGATGATGTGCGACGCCGGGTTGAGGGTCCACTGGTTCACAGGTGGGCCGGCCAGTGCGACTGTTTACTCTTTTCCCCACACGCAGTGGTTTGGGGGAGGGGGGTCAGTGGGTCAGTTCCGTGATGATGTTCCGCGAAGGGGCGGACCGGGAATGAATGACTGATGGAGTGCATGCCTCGAGTGGTTATTGATGCATTTGTTCGAGGGCACCGTGCGTGTGCGTCTGTGTGCGTCTGGACCTCCTCTCTCGACCGGGCCAAATTAAAACCTCATCTCCGCCATCGCACAGACGGACGGACGGACGGACCGACAGGCAGACAGACCGACAGAGGGACAGACGGCCGGGCCTAAGTGCGTGCATGTACGCCGTACGTGTGCGTCCGTACACGCGCATGGAGGGCCGAGGCCCGCACGCCGCAGCGCCGCGCACGGAGCCAACAGGGCATTAATTTTGAGGCATCGCCTCCACTGCATCGCCGGCACGCCAAACAACAAAAAATAACCATAATAATAATAATAATAATAATAATAATAATAATAATAATAATAATAATAATAATAATAATAATAATAATAATAATAATAATAATAATAATAATCGAGCTGATCAGTCCCGCGGGTCGTGAAATTGTAAGGGGCCGAAAAAAGATGGGCGACGCGTTTAACGTCGCCAGTGTCGGGACTGCTGTCGAGAAGAAGTGAACGGGAGGAGAGGACAAACGGAACGGAACTTTAACGCGTCGGACGTAACGGGGAAGGAAGAGACGGACTCACACACGCGCGCACACACACACACACACACACACACACACACACACACACACACGCACAGGGTACAGCCAATTAACATGGTGGGGTCCGAACGACACGTCCACCCGGGGCCGAAATGGGGGTAGACACATAATGATCCCAAATTGGACTTCTGTGTAAACCCGGAGTCCCACCGGTGTTATTAGGGTCTCCGGGGGACGAGCAGGCGGGGCGCGGTGTGGGCGAGGTCCTGCAGGAAGCGGAGAGAGGAGAGCGCGCGCGAAATCGGGCGTCGGAAGGAGCGGCTGGCCTCTGTGTGTGTGTGTGTGTCTGTGTGTGTGTTTACGTGTCAGGTATAAACACTGTTTTCACTCGTTTTTAACTCCCCCATTAATATTTATCGGAAACTAATGAAATGGAAACGCGGTGGCGGCTCGCTGCCCGGTGCGCGGCGTTTCGCGGGTCGGCCCAGGTCCTCGTGTGGGGCGGGGCGGGCGGGGCGAGGCGGGGCGACTCAGACAGGACGTGGCGGCAGTGGACGCGCCGCGGCTACTAGCGTAATAAAATTATGCATTCAGGTTAACATGCGATCAGAGCACCGCGAAACGCGTAGCGGTGGCGGCGAGCGCAGTCCAGTTTTCCATACAACCTCTCTGGAGTAAGTCGTCGGCCGAGCACTTGTCGGAGGAGTGGCCGAACGGGCCGAACGGCGAGGCGGAGGGGCGGGGAGGTCATTGTCAGGCCGTGTTTGATTTGCTGGACGCGCTGTGTCGTCGTCGACGCCATCCTGGACGCGCCTTCAGCCCCGCCCCGCCTCGCCCCGCCCCGCCCCGCCGGGACGCGCTGTCCACCGCTGAGCTGACAGGCGGCACACAGCATTATAATACTGTGCGAAGTAACACACACACACACACACACACACACACACACACACACTCACATCTCCAAAGAGATGTAGCTCGGAGGCGTTAAATAGGCAAGCCGACTTGTCGGTCGTGCCGGCCGAGCGGCGATCGGACAAGCAGCGCGTCATACATCAAGTCCTCATCGCGGGGGGATTAAGCGGGGAATGGTAATTTGGCGCCGTCTCTGCCGATACAAATTCGTCTCGCAGCAGCGGCCCAATGGACGGCTCTTTGTTTTCGCCTCGGTTTTCCCCTTCACTGTGGATTCCGCCATCGCTCGGTGTCGAAACTGAGACCGACAACCGACCCCTGCGTTCGTGAGAGAGTGAGTGCGTGTGTGTGCGTGTGTGTCCCGTATATTCGAAAATGTTGACTGACCACTTAGCGGGATTTGGTGCACTCACGTCTCACAGTTGGCAGGACTGATAGACGTGCGCGGGATTCAAAACGTCGCTGTTGGTCACACTCTCTCACACACGACGCGCGCACTCACACCGGCCCACACTCACACAGGCTCGCCGGGCCCGGAAACGTCGTGTAGTGTGTCCGTCCTGGATCCGCGGCAGTCACGTGACGCCAATCCCCTTCAATAAGTCCCCCTTGGCGGCGAGGCCCCACGGCCCCACGGCCCCATGGCGCGACTTTCCACTCTTTCTGGGAAGAACGAAACTCCGCTCTGACGCGGCCACGCCGCCACGCCCCCGTCGCGGTGGTGACGGATGGTGTCGAAACGCCTCGCCCGCCGCGGCACCATAGGGTGTCCACCCGTCCGTTTGTCACCGGCTGTGGCGATGCATAGGGTGGCCACTGGGTCCGTTTGATGCGTCCAGCGAGAGGGCTGGCCCGGCCGTGTCACATGTCAGGGGAACCCTATCCGGCGGCCTGTATCAGGTGAGCGCCGCGCCAGAGAGAGGGAGAGAGAGAGAGAGAGAGAGAGAGAGAGAGAGAGAGAGAGAGAGAGAGAGAGAGAGAGAGAGAGAGAGAGGCTGCGGTGAAAGAAAAGAAATGGCCCGGCCGGGAAGAATAAAGGCCGGCGGCAAGGCGATTCCGCGTTGGTGGTGTCATCGCTCTGTCGCACTCACGGGGCGTGTGAGAGTGTGAGTGCGAGGGAGACAGGCAGTCGCGCAGTGCGGCACGGAATGGGCGAGCACGCCACTGGCTGCATCCGACGAATTACGCCCGGCGATAACGGCGCGATAGAGGCTCTCCTTGTTGGCCCTCTCCGAGTCGAACAGCGCCGGCGGAGATTAGGCCGAGAAATTTATGGCACGTCGCGGCGCGTCGTTTTTAGAGAGCCCGCGTGAAAATAAAATAAAATAGAAGACGTGCATATCTGTTGCGTTGCGTGCAAGCCGGGCCGTGGTGAGCCGCGGCGTGCGAGAGAGGCGGAGCGAGGGAGAGACGGAGGTGGATGCCAGATTGATGGATGGAGATAGGGCCCCGCCCCGCCACGATTCGCGTCGTCCTCCGGGTAATAATGAATGCCCCGCGCGTTAATTCCGGATTTGAATTCGGCTCCTACTAGTGTGATAATGGGTAATGGGTACATCGAACGGCTCGCCGCTGCGAACAAGTGCGTGGCCGTGGCCGCCGTGGCCGCCGTGGCCGCCGCGCCCGGCGCTAGGCCCCTCTCCGACACGACAAGTCCATTTAGCCTCCGTGGCGTGGTGGGGCGTGGTGGGGCGTGGCGGGGCGGGGCGAGGCGGGGTGGGGCCTATTTTTGGGGTGTCGCAAGAAGGCCCCGCCGCACCGTCCGGCGGCTACGCGGCTTGCGTGTCGCCGCGCTCTCTCTGTCTCTCTCGCTCGTGATGGATGGCGACGTGTTATCAGCCGCTTAGCCCGTATTATTGAGCGCCGTGTCCTCCTGGCCTCGGTCCACTCCACGCAGCCTACGCTAATCCATCCTCCTCCTCCTCCTCCTTCTTCTTTTTCCTCTCGTCTCGTAATTCTCATGCCGAGTATCTGAGCAGGCTATCGTCTTACTTTCGTAAACGACTTTTTGATAGATGCCGTCTGCGGTGTGCGTCACTTTTCTCTTCTCACGTCCATTTCAAGTGCGGTGCCCAGTTTCTCTTTTGTTGTCGCCTCTCTGTTGGCTGCGCGTGAGTGGAAGGGAGGAAGCGTCGCAATGCATCGAAAGGACTTGAAATGGTGGACGGGCAGAAAGAGGGCCAGGGCCGGACCGAGGGACTGGCCGCGGGGCCCTCGAAGGGGCCCCCGAAGGGCCCTGGTCCGGCAGGAAACGAGGAAACGGCCCCGTTTCCGCGTGTTTTCTCCCGTCAATTACAACTGAAGGCCGCGCCGTCGTCAGCGAGGACCGGCATACTGATTCCAAACAGTCGCCGTTTGGTCGCTCTGTCTCTCTCGCACTCGTGCGGTGTCCCTCAGGGGTGCGAGCGAGACACAGCGACCAAGTTCTCCTTTGGAATCGCTCCGTCGGTCCGGGCCGCCGTCCGGCGTTTCGGACAGCGGCCGAAATACATATCCAAGTACGGCATTGCGGATGCTGGCTGTGCTGTCGTGCCGCCGCGCGTGGAGGTCTCCGTCCAGCCGGGGCCGCCGCCGCCGCCCTGGGTTCGAGTCTCTGACGATGTTCTTGTCCTTGCAGACACCAAGAACAGCATGGGGCTCGTCGGCTGCATCGAGGAGGTCGCGCACAACGCCATCGCCGTCTACTGGAACCCACTGGAGAGCCCAGCCAAGGTAAGCATACTTTTCAATCGGTCAAAAAACAAAACGTGCGGAAAAAAATTCCGTCTGAAAAATAAAAACAATAAAGCCGTTTTTATTTTATTATTATTATTTTTTTTCGAAGTAAAGAAAGCAAGTGGCTGGGGTCGCGTGGGCGCCGCGTCGACGTGCAAATCGATGTCGACGCCCCGTCCCGCCACGCCCACGCCACCGGCCGCCACCGCGCGAGCCGCCGTGCCCCTCGCTAACCGTCGCTGATGGCTTGTGTGTCATTCTGTTTGTCGCAGATCAACGTGGCGGTCCAGTGCTTGAGTACCGACTTCAGCAGTCAAAAGGGCGTGAAGGTAAGTCCACTCACGAGGTCGCCATGTTTTTCTCACCAGCAAGTGGGCGAGTTGCTTATTTCCTTTCTCTCGACAGGGCTTACCGCTTCACATCCAGGTCGATACGTACGAGGACCCGAGAGACGGCCCTGTCTACCACCGGGGCTACTGCCAAATAAAGGTCTTCTGCGATAAGGTGAGTCAAGAAAACTTAGAGGCACTGACACGCACGCCTTCTCATTTTCGGCGAGAACTTGGAGAGAGGCGCGGTGCTGCAATGATGAGCGCGGCAGCCCGTTACTCCCGCCAGACAGCGGGGCGTGGTGGGGTGGGGCGGGGCGGGCGGGGCGGGGCGGGCGGGGTGAACAAGTGGCGTCGCATGGACGGGCATTCCTCGCTGTTGTAGACACATGTTGTAGCAAAGAAGTCGTGCAAGGCGGCGGCGTCGCGACGGCGTTTTGGATTCCATGGCCCCTTGCTGCTGCTGCTGCTGCTCTTTCTTCCTTTTACGCTGGTAGTCGTCAAGACCGCCGCCAACAGTACGCTGTCGGTCGGTGAGACCCCCAAATTTTTGGCGCTGCGGCGTTGGCAGCCCTGGTCATTACGAGTAATGCAGTGTAACGCTTCGGCAACCTGGCTGGCTGCCTGGCTGGCTGCCTGGCCGGCCGGCTGGCCCGGCCCAGTGCAAGCAGAGAGCAGAGACAGCCATCAATGGGTGGACGTGCCCCGGCAGCCCGGCCAGCGAGTAATCAGTCCGGCCACGCCCCTTGCCGGGGAAAGCTTTGTGTTTGTGTGTGTGTGTCTGTGTGTGTGCGCAAGCGCACACACACCTTGCAATGTGTTCCCTCTGACCCGACCACCGCTCATGCGCCGCGCGTATTCAATCGGATCTTCCACCCAGCGATCCACCACAGCAGCAGCAGCAGCAGTCAAGAACCCCCACCCCTCCCAAAAAGCGTGAATAGGTAGTGCGGTGTCGTGGCGGGGTGCGGCCCACTGCGCGGAGTGCTTTTTGCCGGGTTGGCCGTTACCAATCCCGTCGTAAACTGTAAACGGGCGGATCGGCGCTGCTACTTTGGGCCCCGCCAGCCCGTCGCCCAGGCGATCGCCAGATCCCTACCGGTTTTTACGCTGCCAGCGTTTTTCCATTCCGCCCAACGGCGCCTGTGGGACATGGAACGCGTGAGATAAAAAAAAAAGGAGAGGAGGCGACGTTGACGGCGAGGTGCTCGGCGGCGCCGCGCGTCCACGCAGGTCGGCGTTATGGATAGCCTTACGGGGCTACGTGCGCCGTTGCGCCGCCGCGGTCGCCGTCGTCGTCCTCGCACAGGTTGGTTTCCGCTCAGTACCTCTGCCTCCCTCGCACGACGGCGCAAGGCCCCGTGCGTGCGAGAGAGACAGAGCGGCGCAGGCACCGTTCGAATGGACGCGGTGGTGCCGGTGGTCCGGTCGGAAATGCCGCCAGAAAGGTCAGACGCGGCGAATGCCTACGCAGCGCCAAATCATAATGATATTGATAAATAAGAGGGAACGCGCCGCTGCCTATTTCGTGAGCGTTTTCGTAATGAAAACAATAAGCGGTAAATTATAGCCTGTCTGATAAGCCACGTACGGCTCGGCGGGTCGCGACCCCGTCCCGGCTCGCCCCGCGCCGCTGCTGCCGTCACCGGAGACGCCACTTCCGGTTTCTGGGCTCGGCGGCCCGGAGTCCCGGAGGAGGAGAAGGAGGACGAGGGACTCCCGTGTCTCCGGGTCGTTTAGGCAAATACGTCTTCTTATCGAGTGGGCCGACCCACCAGCTCGATGAATAATGCAAACACAGAAGTGTTTCGGTCCGCCTGCGGCCTGGGCCCTGTATGGCGGGGCGGGGCGGGGCGGGGCGGGGCGGCTCTCGCTGGTCAGGGCGCGCGCGCGCTTCAACAGGTGGGCTCCCTGGTATACGGCGACCCTGGCCGCGGCCGACAAGCGCGGCATTCAATTTGGCTCGTCGCGGCTCGTCGCTTTGCGGTGCAGTGCGGCCGGGGCGCCCGACGGGCCCCTGACGGGGCACCTGACGGGGCGCCTGACGGGGCACCTGACGGGGCACCTGACGGGGCACCTGACGGGGCACCTGACGGGGCACCTGACGGGGCACCTGACGGGGCACCTGACGGGGCACCTGACGGGGCACGTGACGGCGGTACGCGCGCCGAATACCGATGCTGCCGCGCGCAGAAACTTAATTATAATGCGTCATTTTGTGGCGAGCCGAGCGCAGCAGCGCAGCCGTGCCGCGCGTCGGTGCCGAGTGGGGTCGCCATCTTGCCGCCGGTCGCGACCAATGACGCGTCGCGGCCCGCCCCAGGCGCGGCGTGCCCGCCCCACCACGACGCCCCCACCGCGGCCGCCTGCCCGCCCTCACGCTCGCGGCGTCGCGGCGTCGCGGCGTCGCGGCGTCCCAGCGCGGTCCGTGATTTGTATACGCGGATTGCAGTGCGTCGCGTTTCACGCACTTTGAGGCTCGCCGCCGCCTGAGTTATGGCCCGAGCCGAGTCGCCGAGTCGCTCTGTCTCCCCCTCTGTGGCGGCCAGGCGGTAGCGCCTGCGGACTGCGGGGTGGCCTCCCCCGCCGAGCAGGCGTGTGCCCGCCGTGCCTACCTCGCAGGCGTCTGTCAGCCTGCAGTGCACTTGTTGGTCCGGATCGCCGCCATGACCCGCCTCTAAGGCCCCGCCAACACGCGGCCCTCTCGGCCCGGCAGTCTCGGCAGAGGGCCACTTACGGCCGATGCTGGAGCTAATTCGGGCTCATTTCGGCTATGGCTTATATATGATTATGGTTATGGCGAGGGCCCGGCCTGGCGGCCCGGACGCCAGAGTGGCGATGAGGAGAGAGAAACTCATCGTGAGAGCAGCGCCGCCGCAGCGCCGCCGCAGCGCAGGGCTGAGGCTCATTCATATAACGGGGTCCTCCCGCGGGCCTATGTGGGCCTATCGATGCAGCGAGCCGCCGAATCCGTGTCCCGGTCCCCGTCGTCCTCGTTGGGGACATAAAACAAACGCGCGGGCGACGGGCCAATTTAATTAAATTTCGAGTCAGTATCGACGTCATCTTCGCTGCGGACTCGGCCGCGAGGAGCAGAGCGGAGGCTTGATTGGGCGGGCGTCTGCGGGGACCTCGCCGTCCGGGACGTTGACGGAACAGAGGCCCTCTATCCCTCTATCTGATGGGACGACGGTCGTCAATCCGTTTTCTATCTCTCACGCTGGCGGGTGGAAGCCGAGCCGCCGCGCGGTGGAGTGACAAGCCGAGCACGTCGAGGCAGCAGCCGGCAGCAGCAGGCAGCAGCCCGCCCCGCGCGACGCCGCCTGCCGCCGTTTTTGTTTTTATGTGTGCTCATCGAGAGGACGCCAACATCGAGTACCTCTGTCCCGCTCGCACTGGTGGGGCTTCGGGGGTGCGAGAGAGACGGCGCCACGAAGCACTGAGCGGAATCGCTCTGCTGCCAACCCTGCGGTCCGAGGCGGCGCGGCCGGCGGAGCGACAGGCGTTTTACACGCACTCAGGCCGACGTGAGGCGTGGTGTGGCGCGGCGCGGCGGGGCTCATCGGCGGCCGATCCTCGCTGGCTGCCATGTTCGGTCGCATATAATGGTTTTTAATTTCGCCTATTTCATGCTTCGGCTGAGCCTTGGCCGAGCCTCGGCGTCGTGGCGGGCGGGGCGGGGCGGGGCGGCGGAGGCGGCGCGGCGCCGTGAGGCAGGAACCTAATTAAGCTATACATCGCTGCGTCGCCCCGCCCCGCCCCGTCATGCCCCGCCGCGCCACACGCCCGTGGACTTCCTAAACCAAATTTTACGGTTACGTTCCTAAACTCTCCGCGGCGGCGGGCGGGCCGGGCGGGGCTGGTAGTTCGGCAAGGGGAACATGAGCTGATCGAATGGAGCGGGGTTGCCGGGTCCCACGGCCCCGCGGCCGCGGCCTTGGCGGGCTAGGTGGTCGCCGGGCCGGACTCCGCTCGCATGATGGATCGCCGGGCGGCTTGTCGCCGCGTCCCCCATCTGGACCGGGCCGAGCCGAACCATGTCCTTCCCGTCCTATCGGCCACACGGCCGTACTTCCAAAAAGAGATCAAAACAAACAACAAATGGAATGCGTTTGTTCAGTATTGCGGTTCTTATCTTTCCACCGGCAGTAGGTAAGAGCCTCTATCGGGAACGCGCGGTGGAAAAACTATGATTGCGCGGACCAGCCGGATCCAGCAGCCGGCGCGAGGCAGCGGCGCCGCGGCCAACACGCGATTTATGACGACTTTATAGTATTGGGCGCGGGCCCCGGCCGTGCGTGCGTGCGTGTGTGTGCGTCCGGCATGGCGGCCACACACACGCACGCACACAATCACAGATCAGAGTCAAAGGGGACAGTGGCGTGGCAAGAAAGGGCCTCACGGCTCGCGTAATTTGTCAGCCGGCGGTCGGGACGGTCTTTGCCCTGGGCGTGGCCGCGGCGTGCCTCGTCGCTCTCTCCCTCCGTGAGTGCGAGAGAGACAGAGCGATGACAGCTCCGTTCGGAATCAAACTACACGACTGCGGCTCCACGGCGGCGGCAGCGGCGGCAGCGGCGGCAGCGACGCGCTGTCGTGGAAGTGCCTCTTTCTGCCCCCGACGGAGTGCCTCCGCCAGCCTTCGTCCGGTGGCGCACTCCATCGCACTCTTTTTGCGCCCTGCGGCCGCGCCCGGCCGCGCCATACAGAGTGCTCCTCGTAAAGCACGTTGTCGTCGTCGTCCTGCAGGTGGCGGCGGCCGTGTCGCAGTAACGCCTCCCCCTCCTCCCTCCGGCGGCAGTCTTCTTTTCTCTTGGCGTCTTTGTAATTGACCCGAGAAGCCATTCCGAAATGGAACAAGTGTAATTGATATTGGGTACTTGGCGGTGCCGGCCGGCCATCCAAGCGGCAACGTTATGTGACCGCGCGGCGGCAGAGGGGGTGGTGGGGGAGGGGAGGGTCGGTACGCGATACGTCTGCCCTCAAACGCCAATCCCGCGTGGCCGATCCCATGGCGGTGCCGCGCTGCACGCCGGGAGGGGAGGAATCAATTGTCTTTCATTGCACGCCGCCGCGGTGGATGTTGTTGCTGTCTGGCTGTCTGGCTGCCTGTCTGGCTGCCTGCCTTGCTGCCTGCCTGGCGGGCTGGCCGCACCCACACCGTGGCGCTGGCCGCGCGCGCGGCTAGCGCCGGGGAGGCAGGCAGCGCTGGCGGTGCGAGACGCGCGTGTGTTGCGGTGCTGCCTGCTCCGGCTGGCCGCAGGCGCTCTGCTGCCTGCCCCGGCTGGCGGCCACGTTCCGGAAGGGACTCCGAGGGCCTCCGTGTCCTGGGCGAGGTCCTGCAGAACAAGGTCCCGGCAGGTTATCTCCACGCCGTGGTACTTGACGCCATCGTCACTACACGGCGGCTGGGCTGCACGCCGCGGCGCGCCCGTCGTCCTAAAATATGTTTTGTTAAATGTCGCCGGGACTTTTATTTTAGTGATATTTCTCCGCGGCCCGGGGGGAGGGGGCTCCTCATCCTCGGCTGCGGCTGAAATATGTTGCCCCTTCGCTTTTACGACTCGTGTGCTCTTTTGCATGCCGTGCCGTGTCGTGGCGTGGCGTGCCTCGTGGAGGAACTCGAGACGGCAGAGGGGAGTGGAAATAAAAGCCGAGTCTTGTGTGTGTGTGTGTGTGTGTGTGTGTGTGTGCGTGTGTGTGCGTGTGTGTGCGTGCGCGTGTGTGTGTGAAAGTGTGAGCATGTGTGTGCTTTTGGAGGGCGGCGGAGGGATAGGTGACGCGCTGGTCAATAAACTCGCAGAATTCCAAATTTGAGCCGAGCCAGGCGGTCGGTGGGTCGGGGGCGCGACTCGCCGCGGCATTCTGATCTGAGATTCCCGCGTCCGAAAGTTGGCAACTCTTTACCCGTTCTGACGCGAGGGGCCGCGCCAGGCCGCGCCAAGCAGGCTGAGGGGCGTTATGGATCCGGGATGCGTCGCCGCGCCGATGTGTTTTGCGTAAGCGCCCGAATAGGAGAAGCGCCATCGCGTCGCGGCTCTTTTATGCCGGCAATGTTTTCACGTCTTTTATTGCTGCGAGGAAAAAAGTGTTGAGATGGGGGAAAAAAATTAAAATGAGAAAAAGGTTTTTTTTTTTTTTTTTTTGTGGTTGGAGGGAAGGATTTGAACCGCGCCAACGGATTACCAACCGCGTGTGCTTTGTGTGTTGCAGGGGGCGGAGCGGAAGACGCGGGATGAGGAGCGGCGGGCCGCCAAGCGGAAGATGACGGCGACAGGCCGGAAGAAGCTGGACGAGCTGTACCACCCCGCGCAGGAGCGGTCCGAGTTCTACTGCATGGCCGACCTGCACAAGCCCCCCGTCCTGTTCACGCCCAGTGAAGAGGTGAGTGGCGTCAACCTTTTATCCCGCTGTCGTCCCTGTTCCTTGTTCGCGCAATTGTTTTTGTTGAGTTTGTTTCCTCCCGGCGATTCACTTTTTTTCCGCCAATGTTCCTGCTGACGTCAATGGAGTTACAAGGCTTTTACGGTCACGACACGGACAACTCCAGGTGAGTTTGAACCCCTATTTTATTTTATTTTATTTTTCTCATTACCTGCCATGCACCGCTCTTTTTTTTTTTTCGTTGTTTCATTCCGTTTCTCTTTTATCTGTCTGTGCTTTCTCCAAAGCCGATTGCATGTTGTTTGTGACGGGTTGCATGTAGTTCGCGCCACCATCAATTCTTTTTCGGGGGAAAGGGGGGAGGGGAACTTCCGCATCAATGCTAGCAGCTCCTTATTACTGCCATAATCTCTGGCTACGTATTGCCCCGCGTCGCGTCGTCACCCCGACGGACACTTTTTATGGCGTCGACTTATTGAGAATGCCAAACTTTGGACCGTCCGCCGTCGGGTTTATTTCCTTTTTAAACGTGGGGCCTAATAAACTCTGACAGCTAGGTGTGATACATTTCCACTGTCCCCGTGCCCGCCCGTCGCGTGCTGTACTGTAGTCTCAGGGGTTTTTTTTTTTTTTTTAATTCTTTTTAATAAGTTGGTTTAAAAAAAAAACATTCTTTCGCCTTGGTTTTTCCTGCTGGCATGACCTTGCTGACTCTGTCTTTCTCTCTGTCTGTCGCAGCGTGTCGAACGGAGAGGGCGGCCTGAAGACGGCCGGGACCTCCCCTTTCCTGCTGCACCCCACCAAACCCCTCGCGCACCAGACCCTCAAGTTTCACAATCACTTTCCACCAGATGCGCCCGGGTGAGTCATGCCCCCCCCCCCCGCCCCGCTTCATTTTCATCTCTCCACCCCTCGCACACCTTCACGGGCATCGGAGTGGACCTCATCATGCATGGGCTGGAGACTCATTCCGATAGGTCTTTCGTGTCGCTCTGTCTCTCTCGCACCTGTAGGGTACGCCCCATGAGTGCGAGAGAGACAGGGCGACGTAAAGGACTCTCGGAATGAGTCCAGGAGCGCGCCCTCGAGCGCACCTCCCCGCCGACCTGCAAGCGCTGCAAGGGACTCTTGTGCTGTGCCGCCCTCTGCCTCTGCCCTTGTCCTCATCGCTTGTGCCGCTGGCCGAGCCGCCAAGTCACTGACTTGTTTGTTTCTCCCGCAGCATCAAGAAGGAGCACTCCCTGGAGCCGGAGCCGCTGTCGACGGACGGCGGCCTGTTCAGCGCGCCGGCGATCAAGAGGCCGCGGCTGCTGCCGGGGGGCGTGGGCGTGGGGCAGCCCGCCGCGACCCAGCTGTCGCACCACGGCCTGGGCGCGGCCACGCCACACCGCGCACGTGGCCCACTCGCCGCACCTGCCGCACTCGCCACACGCCACGCACGCGCCCCTCATGACCCACGCGGGCACAACGCCTCGCCGCCGCTCACCGAGCGCGTCATGCTGTACGTGCGGCAGGAGAGCGAGGAGTACTACACGCCCCTGCACATGGTGCCGCCCTCCACGCAAGGCCTCCTCAACGCGGTAAGCATCCCCCGCCTCCCCCCCCCCCTGCCCCCTGTATATACTGTGAGCCGATCGGAACGACCCGAACCGAGCAGTACAAGTACCGTGCGCACTGGAGACAAGGCCTGCAAGCTGGACATTGCAATGAATTTACCACAAACACGTGAAAAAAGACGAGGATGCACTGTAAAAAATTGGGGGTAATTTTTAACCATCCATTTTTGGGTAAATTTACCCCGTGTAGGTACAATGCAAACTTACCCCCACAATGGGGAGGCAAAACCACTTTGCAACTATGTTTGGTAAATGTACCCACAGATGTAGGGGGAATTTTAACTACCCATGAGGGTAAAATTCTCTTGGGTAGATCTCGGCTCATTGACCACCCATTTGTGTAAAATTCCATTTGTGGCACCCGGTGGTACCCAAAATCGGAGCCCCATAACACCGAAAGTTTTTGGAATATCGATCTCAAATTTTGTATGGAGCTTGTTGTGTAGAAATTTACTAGGACCATTTTTATGGCATCTAATTCGAACAACATTTTTCCGCTATCTCGAGAAGCACTAGTGTTAGCGGGAAAATAGAATGCAAATTTGGATCGGACTCCATTTCTACCATCCGGAACAGCTGCCCAATTGCTTCTATCGGCACTAGAAATGTAAAAACATGAAGCTTTACACTTTGGGTTGTCATGGGTTCCATTCACACCCACGAGAGTAAAATTAACTTGTCCGACACAGGATCCTTCTCCATCCACCCACGAGGGTAATTTTACCCCTCATTGGGACATTTTTACCGTTCGTGGTTGGTTGAATTTACTACCCCAAATAAAGGGTGAGTTTATTCTTCAATGGCGCGGGACATTTGCCAGTCATGTCGGTTAAACAGGCGTTGCCATACCCATTTGGGTAAATTTACCCCAATTTTTTTTTACAGTGTGTATGAAGTCTAAGTTGTGGTGGACGTGGTGATTCTTCGGAAGAGGCTTGAGTGAAACCTACAAGTAACTTTTACTAACACGTGGACCCTGCTATGACGTGGGGTCGGGTTCCCTCTGTGCATGTTGTCCGTGCAGTCTTCAATCTGTGTTGCATGGAATGTTGCGTGGGTTGTGGCTAACAAATGGCCCTCTTTGCATGGATTGGGACCTATTTTCAAAATTTTCAGAGAATAAAAATTTAATTGTTTGCTGTTGACATTAGTTTGAACAGCATTTTGAAGTTTTTTTTAGAGACAAGTCAGACTTGATAGTTTTGGAAAATTTGCATATAGTTATGCTAGGAAAGAGCCCAAGATTTGCATGGGTCCTATTGTTAGATTTGCAATCCGTGGATTTTTTTCTTTTTTGAGAGAATGTTCAGGAGAAACTAATGCGTACATTCCTCTCCTTTTGTTTCCAGATTGAGAATAAGTACAAAATTTCCCCTTCAAGCATAAGTAACTTGTATCGAAAAAACAAAAAAAGGGTAAGTTGAGCTGCAGGAGCGCTCATTTTTCTAGTTTCCTCTCTATTCTCAGATGTGCACACAGGTTTCAAATATCTTGGCACTACTAATCTGGTCTGGTTTAGTTGGTGTAGTTCCAGTTGATGGTAGCATGTATAAATAACTCTTAACAATTGTTTTTCTGATACAAAGAAAATGGTGGTTGTTTCCAATGCATGTAAATACACACTGTAATGTTAAGCCAAATGCTTAAGCCAAATCTTTTTGTTTCTTGTAGTGCATGAGCTACTTTAAATGGTAATATACAATCTAGATAAAATTTGGCTAATAACTTTTCTTGTGCTTTACTGAAGAAGTTTCCATAAAGCATTTTTTTTCTTTTTAAAGTTTTTTAATAAGTGGAATTTGTGTTGTATCACTTCTTGCTGACTGGTTCATTGGTAATGGGATATTAATTTGAACAATCCACAATTATTTATTTTATGTAGTTCATTTTGCATGCATGACTTCTCTTAGTTGACACTGCTGAAAAGCCTAAATTTATCCAAACTTTTCTCTTGTTTGCAGGATTACGGTCAAAATTGATGATGAAATGTTAAAACATGACGTCAATGAAGATCTCTTCATTTTAGAGGTCAAACGTGATACTAATGTAGATGAAGAAGAATTATATGAGGTCACTCTCATAGAGCATAGTCCATGAAGAAAGTGAAACAGAGAGGACTCCTTGTAGCTGGAGTAGCGTGGACAATTCCTGGCATTTGTGTCAGATACATCAGCTACAAAGGAAACTTCGAAATTATAAATGAACTGTGAGGACTGCAGCATCTTGTTGAGTGCAAGATGAGCGGCTGTGAAGAACGCAGAGCTACATGCAACTGAGACAGCAGTAGAATGTAAAAAGTTGCGCTTACAGCACTACCCTCATGTACATTCAATGGCATGGGAATGCAAAGCATTGCCCAGGGACTCTGATTGTTTCGCTTGTGATTGTTCTTGTGATTTCTGATGTATTGTAGGATTTTATTTTTTAATTTATTACATTCAATGCAGAGAATCTCTGTTATTAATGAAAGGGGAAAAAAGACACATTTAGCAAGCAAAAGCTCTAATGCTAGTGCCTCCATCAAGTAAATAAATGGTCCAAAAGCTGCTCAGTAGTTGGTCACTTTGAGAGTCACATATGCCTTGTTCTAAAACAAGTGTTAAGTAATTCAGAGTACTATTTTGATTATTTTAAAGAAAAGCTGTAATAAATATGTCAAGCTAATCCTTCTTCAGGGTGAAGTGTGATCGCAAAATAAGTGGAAGTTCTATGAATGAAGTTAGTAAACACTCTCATTCAACAGCAATCAAAAGCAAATGATATAGTGCAATAACTGAGGCTGTACAACGGGTCTAAGTTACGCTCATTATGATGGTACCCAAAGCCCTAAGTCACGCTTTGGGGCCCAAGCTCAACGTGGAACAAGACTGCGTGCCGAAAGCATTCGCTCAAAATATGTCTTTGTGATAAAAAAAGACAAACGGTAGACTTATAGGCGAGCTGTGTATCTCCCAACCAGCTCAGGCATGCTCAATCTCATGCATCCACGCCATAATATCTGCAGGGATTCTGAGGTGGGGAGGCTGTTGTACCATGAGTGCCTACAATGCTATGTATAGTATGTGTCTAATTTATTTCAATAGTGTTCCTTTTGTTTTGTTTTCTGAACGAGTTATTGCGAAATGTTATTTTTAAAAAGTATCAAATGTTAACAGTTATAGCATGCTACTTCTGTATAAAATGTTGTTTTTTTTTTTTTTGTAATTATGTATATGGAATGAGTCTTTACAGAAAGATCTATATATTTTAAATGTCTAGATCCTTGTAGGTTTTCTAAAACAAACTGTCTTGGCAGTGAGTCAAATGTGCCAAAAATATTAAATTAGAGCAGCATATTTAAAGGCAATTGCTTTTAAGTGATGAAGTTTCATTTTTCTTAAATTTTACCATTCAAAATGGTGCCGTACACAGTACTTTGAAATATTTTTTTTCCAAGATTTGGATTGCATTGCAAATGTGCAATGAACTGAAATCAAACAAACCTTGCCATAATGTTATAGACTGCAGTGGCCGTGTAGTGTAAGTAAGCAGGCAGCAAGACGGAAAGCATGGTACAAAAAAGTCGTGGTACCCGTCTGCTCAGCCTAGCAACCAAAATGTACAAATTATAGAGGTATTTTAGCCTTAACAAATTAACAATCTGAAATCCCGTTTAAAAAAATTATCTTCCCACTGTATGTATTGCATTGTAAATAGATATTTTCTAGAGTACAAACAGATGAAAATCTTGCTCAGACATACAGCTACAATGAAAGCATGCTTTGTACTCAAAGTGTGGTAGGAAAAAAATTCGTTTATCATAAAGTATTTATGCTCAGAAGTTTTAACACTTTTGTGCTCTTCAATACAATAGGAATGTTGATGCTTGATTTTTATTCAAATAGTTTTATATAAATAGTGTAATGTAAAGAAAGGAGCGGCTTGTTTGTGTGGAAGTCCCGCCATTATTAAATATTTTTTTAATAAGAAAATTTATAATGGCACTGTAAAAGGCCAGCCATGTATCAATGTTAGTTATGTTGTGGGTAATTTTGGACACCTTCAAGTTGCTTTATGTTATTTTTTTTTTAATATTCGTACTACATCATAGGTTATGTTTTGTGCCCGTATTGTTCAGGGGCAAAATAAAATTTATAATTATGTATTTACACAGTGTACCTTATGGATCACCCAACCTTGAATGCTATGGAATCAGATACCAACATCTGCCCCATTCCAATAATACCAAACTGAAATTGCACTCCTTTTCAACGGGACCTTGTCATGAATGGCTTTTAAACACGCAGATTGGTCACATTGTTAAGCAAGATGTAATGAAACTTATAGTACGAGTCATCAGCAACCAACTTGCACAGCGAATCCGCTCTCTTTGTGCCAATATGCCCCTGAACATTCAACTAGGAAATGACTGCTTCTGACTCACAGGTTGAGTTATGAAAGTGGCACATCATACAGGGGCATGCGCCGGGCGGGTAGGCAACCCATTCGACACACGTTGGTCATTAATGCTATGCTAATAGCTTGCCAAGCTATACCCTAACGTTAAGAAGGTGGGAAAATGAGGTTTTTCTGAGGAGGACATTAGGCTTTTAAAAATTGCAGGCATGTTCTTTAAATTTTCATCTAATATTTTCCAAAAAAAAAAATTCCTCCCACCTAATTGCTGGAAGAAAATTAGGATTAAAAGCGGTTCAAGAGGGGTTACAACTGATGTTAAAAAATGTAATTTCTCTCTTCCTTTTTACACATGCCAAAACACATATTGCACTTCCCAAAATAAACTTCCAATGTACAAAACTCATACTAACATAACCTAAAGATGTAAAAATAAAGCATGTCCTTTCCAGTAAAATTCAAAAAAGAAATCAGTGACCAAAAATTTCAAAGAGCCTAGTCAAGTGATTTGACACAGTACAAGGGGGTCTGAAATCTAAAATATGGACTTTAGGGTGGTGCCCTTGAGTGGGAAGCAACCCTACCAAACATTGTACAAGCATAGCACAAAGTGGCGTGGCTAGAGATGAACAAACAGAGCCAAGCATTTGATCCAGCAGCCAAACTTTCAATGGTTGATCTCAAATCTTCCCCATCTAGGAATTCCATACACAATGCTACATTTTTGAGACAAAGCTAAAATTTGCCCTGTATAGTACAATAAAGAAAAAATTCATAAAAGTCCAGCAAGTAGATCAACTTGATGAAGTCAGAACAGCCACATTTAATTGAAGGGATAGTCTGAGAAAAGCACACTTCAACTCAGTGCTTGATGTCTCAACAATTCAACTCTTTAAAAGAATACAAGGAGGAAAATTTGAAAAATTAAAACATTGTTGTAGTTTACTATCTATGTAGAAAGGCAAAAACAAATAGTCCTTCATAATTTTGATTCATAACCCCAATACGTATTTTCACAGTACAATAATAACAATCACCCAGAATTATGTTGTCATTAATAGAAAACAAAATGAACCC
>CM060096.1:9014659-9149045 GCA_030522485.1 Stenchaetothrips biformis | reverse complement strand
GGCGTGGCGTGCCTCGTGGAGGAACTCGAGACGGCAGAGGGGAGTGGAAATAAAAGCCGAGTCTTTGTGTGTGTGTGTGTGTGTGTGTGTGTGTGTGTGTGTGTGTGTGTGTGTGAAAGTGTGAGCATGTGTGTGCTTTTGGAGGGCGGCGGAGGGATAGGTGACGCGCTGGTCAATAAACTCGCAGAATTCCAAATTTGAGCCGAGCCAGGCGGTCGGTGGGTCGGGGGCGCGACTCGCTGCGGCATTCTGATCTGAGATTCCCGCGTCGAAAGTTGGCAACTCTTTACCCGTTCTGACGCCAGGCCGCGCCAGGCCGCGCCAAGCAGGCTGAGGGGCGTTATGGATCCGGGATGCGTCGCCGCGCCGATGTGTTTTGCGTAAGCGCCGAATAGGAGAAGCGCCATCGCGTCGCGGCTCTTTTATGCCGGCAATGTTTTCACGTCTTTTATTGCTGCGAGGAAAAAAGTGTTGAGATGGGGGGAAAAAAATTAAAATGAGAAAAAGTTTTTTTTTTTTTTTGTGGTTGGAGGGAAGGATTTGAACCCACGCCAACGGATTACCAACCGTGAGTGCTTTGTGTTTTTCGGAGGGCGGAGCAGGAAGAACGCGGGATTAGGAGCGGCGGGCCCGCCAAGCGGAATATGACTGGCGACAGGCCGGAAGAAGCTGGACGAGCTGTACCACTCCCCGCTGCAGGAGCGGTCCGAGTTCTACAGCAATGGCCGACCTGCACAAGCCCCCCGTCCTGTTCACTGCACGGGCCCATGGAAGAGGTGAGTGGCGTCAACCATTTTATCCCCTTGTCGACCCTGTTCCTTGTTCGCCTGCAATTGTTTTTGTTGAGTTTGTTTCCTCCCGGCGATTCATCCACGTTTATATCCCCGCCAATAGTTCCCAGCATGACGCTCAATGGATTTACAAAGGCTTTTACGGTCACGACCACGGCACAACTCCAGGTGAGTTTGAAACCCCTATTTTATTTTTATTGTTATTTTTCTCATTACCTGCCATGCACCGCTCTTTTTTTTTCGTTGTTCTCATTCCGTTTCTCTTTTATCTGTCTGTGCTTTCACCAAAGCCGATTGCATGTTGTTTTGTGACGGGTTTGCATGTAGTTCTCGCCACCATCAATTCTTTTTCGGGGGAACGGGGGGAAGGGGAACTTCCGAATCAATGCTAGCAACTCCATATTACTGCCATATATCTCTGTCAACCGTATTGCCCGCGTCGCGTCTCGTCACCCCGACGACACTTTTTATGGCGTCGATCTTATTGAGAAGCACAAAACTTAGGACCGTCCGCCGTCGGGTTAATTTCCTTTTTAACGTGGGGCCTAATAAACTCTTACAGCTAGTGGTGATACATTTCCACTGGTCCCCGTGCCCGCCCGTCGCGTGCTGTACTGAAGTCTCAGGGGTTATATTTTTTTTTTTTTTTAATTCATTTTAATAAGTTGGTTTAAAAAAAAAACATTCTTTCGCCTTGGTTTTTTCCTGCCTGTCCATGACCGTGCTGACTCTTGTCTTTCTCTCTGTCCTGTCGCCAGCGTGTCGAACGGGAGAGGGAGGCATCTGAAGACGGTCCGGGACCTCCCCGTCTCCTGCTGCACCCCACCAAAACCCCTCGCGCACCAGACCCCTCAAGTTTCACAATCACTTTCCACCAGATGCGCCCGGGTGAGTCATGCCCCCCACCCCCCTCCCCGCTATCATTTTCATCTCTCCACCCCCTCCAGCACACCTTCGACGGGCATCGGAGTGGTGACCTCATCATGCATGGGCTGGAGACCTCATTCCGCTAAGGTCTTTCTGTGTCGCTCCTTGTCTCACTCGCGCCTGTAGGTGTACGCCCCATGAGTGCGAGAGAGACAGGGCGACGTAAAGGACTCTCGGAATAGAGTCCAGGAGCGCGCCCTCGAGCGCACCTCCCCGCCGACCTGCAATGCGCTGCAAGTGGACTCCCTGTTGTGCTGTGCCCGCCCTCTGCCTCTGCCCTTGTCCTCATCGCTAGTGCCCGCTTGGCCGAGCCGCCAAGTCCACTGACTTGGTTTGTTTCTCACCCCGCAGCATCAAGGAAGTAGTCACTCCCTGGAGCCGGATGAGCCGCTGGTCGACGGACGGCGGCCTGTTCAGGCGCGCCGTGCGCTCAAGAGGTCCGCGGCTTGGCTGCCGGGGGCGTGGGCGTGGGGCATGCCCGCCGCGACCCAGCTGTCCGCACCACGGCCTGGGCGCTGGTCCACGCACGACCGCCGCACGTGGCCCACTGCGCCGCACCTGCCGCAACTCGCCACACGCCACGCACGCGCCCCTCATGACCCACGCGGGCCACGCCCTTCCGCCGCCGCTCACCGGAGCGCGTCCCATGCTGTACGTGCGGCAGGAGAGCGAGGAGTACTACACGCCCCTGCAACATGGTGCCGCCCCTCCACGCAAGGCCATCCTCAACGCGGTAATGCAATCCGCCCGCCCTCTCCCCCCCCCCCTGCCCCCTGTATAAACTGTGAGCCCGACTTCGGAACGACCCGAACCGAGGCAGATAACAATTACCGTGCGCACTGGAGACAAGGCCTGCAAGCTGGACATTTGCAATGAATTTACCACAAACACGTGAAAAAAGACGAGGATGTATGAAGTCTAAGTTGAGGTGGACCGTGGTGATATCTTCGTGAAGAGGCTTGAGTGGAAACCTACAAGTACCTTTTTACTAACCACGCCAGCCGTGGACCCTTGCTATGACGTGGGGTCGGGTTCCCTCTGTGCATGTTTGTCCGTAGCCAGGTCTTCAATCTGGTGTTGCATGGAATGTTGCGTGGTTTGTTGGCTAACAATTGGGCCCTCTTTGCCATGACTTGGGACCTATTTTCAAAATTTTCAGAGAATAAAAATTTAATTGTTTTGCGCTGTTGAACATAAGTTTGAACAGCTATTTTGAAGTTTTTTTTCTAGAGACAAAGGTCATGGACCGTGAATAGTTTTTGAAAATTTGCATATAGTTATGCTAGGAAAGAGCCCAAGATTTGCATGGGTCCTATTGTTAGATTTGCAATCCGTGGATTTTTTTCTTTTTTGAGAGAATGTTCAGGAGAACTAATGCGTACATTCCTCTCCTTTTGTTTCCAGATTGAGAATAAGTACAAAATTTCCCCTTCAAGCATAAGTAACTTGTATCGAAAAAACAAAAAAGGGTAAGTTGAGTGAGCGTGCAGGAGCGCTCATTTATTCTAGTTTCCTCTCTAATCTCAGATGTGCACACAGGTTTCAAATATCTTGGCACTACAAATCTGGTCTGGTTTAGTTGGTGTAGTTCCAGTTGATGGTAGCATGTATAAATAACTCTTAACAATTGTTTTTCTGATACAAAGAAAATGGTGGTTGTTTCCAATGCATGTAAATACACACTGTAATTTTAAGCCAAATGCTTAAGCCAAATCTTTTTGTTTCTTGTAGTGCATGAGCTACTTTAAATGGTAATATACAATCTAGATAAAATATGGCTAATAACTTTTCTTGTGCTTACTGAAGAAGTTTCCATAAAGCATTTTTTTTCTTTTTAAAGTTTTTTAATAAGTGAATTTGTGTTGTATCACTTCTTGCTGACTGGTTCATTGGTAATGGGATATTAATTTGAACAATCCACAATTATTTATTTTATGTAGTTCATTTTGCATGCATGACATCTCTTAGTTGACACTGCTGAAAAGCCAAAATTTATCCAAACTTTTCTCTTGTTTGCAGGATTACGGTCAAAATTGATGATGACATGTTAAAACATTACGTCAATGAAGATCTCTTCATTTTAGAGGTCAAACGTGATACTCATGTAGATGAAGAAGAATTATATGAGGTCACTCTCATAGAGCATAGTCCATGAAGAAAGTGGAAACAGAGAGGACTCCTTGTAGCTGGAGTAGCGTGGACAATTCCTGGCATTTGAGTCAGATACATCAGCTACAAAGGAACTTCGAAATTATAAATGAACTGTGAGGACTGCAGCATCTTGTTGAGTGCAAGATGAGCGGCTGTGAAGAACGCAGGAGCTACATGCAACTGAGACAGCAGTAGAATGTAAAAAGTTTGCGCTTACAGCACTACCCTCATGTACATTCAATGCATGGGAATTGCAAAGCATTGCCCAGGGACTCTGATTGTTTCGCTTGTGATTGTTCTTGTGATTTCTGATGTATTGTAGGATTTTATTTTTTAATTTATTACATTCAATGCAGAGAATCTCTGTTATTAATGAAAGGGGAAAAAAGACACATTTAGCAAGCAAAAGCTCTAATGCTAGTGCCTCCATCAAGTAAATAAATGGTCCAAAAGCTGCTCAGTAGTTGGTCACTTTGATAGTCACATATGCCTTGTTCTAAAACAAGTGTTAAGTAATTCAGAGTACTATTTAGATTATTTTAAAGAAAAGCTGTAATAAATATGTCAAGCATAATCCTTCTTCAGGGTGAAGTGTGATCTCAAAATAAGTGGAAGTTCTAAGAATGAAGTTAGTAAACACTCTCATTCAACAGCAATCAAAAGCAAATGATATAGTGCAATAACTGAGGCTGTACAACGGGTCTAAGTTACGCTCATTATGATGGTACCCAAAGCCCTAAGTCACGCTTTGGGGCCCAAGCTCAACGTGGAACAAGACTGCGTGCCGAAAGCATTCGCTCAAAATATGTCTTTGTGATAAGAAAAAGACAAACGGTAGACTTATAGGCTGAGCTGTGTATCTCCCAACCAGCTCAGGCATGCTCAATCTCATGCATCCACGCCATAATATCTGCAGGGATTCTGAGGTGGGGAGGCTGTTGTACCATGAGTGCCTACAATGCTCTGTATAGTATGTGTCTAATTTATTTCAATAGTGTTCCTTTTGTTTTGTTTTCTGAACGAGTTATTGCGAAATGTTATTTTTAAAAAGTATCAAATGTTAACAGTTATAGCATGCTACTTCTGTATAAAATGTTGTTTTTTTTTTTTTGTAATTATGTAAATGGAATGAGTCTTTACAGAAAGATCTATATATTTTAAATGTCTATATCCTTGTAGGTTTTCTAAAACAAACTGTCTTTGCAGTGAGTCAAATGTGCCAAAAATATTAAATTAGAGCAGCATATTTAAAGGCAATTGCTTTTAAAATGATGAAGTTTCATTTTTCTTAAATTTTACCATTCAAAATGGTGCCGTACTCAGTACTTTGAAATATTTTTTTTCCAAGATTTGGATTGCATTGCAAATGTGCAATGAACTGAAATCAAACAAACCTTGCCATAATGTTATAGACTGCAGTGGCCGTGTGTAGCTGTAAGTAAGCAGGCAGCAAGACGGAGAGCATGGTACAAAAAAGTCGTGGCTACCCGTCTGCTCAGCCTAGCAACCAAAATGTACAAATTATAGAGGTATTTTAGCCTTAACAAAATTAACAATCTGAAATCCCGTTTAAAAAAATTATCATCCCACTGTATGTAATTGCATTGTAAATAGATATTTTCTAGAGTACAAACAGATGAAATCTTGCTCAGTACAACAGCAACAATGAAAGCATGCTTTGTACTCAAAGTGTGGTAGAAAAATTCGTCTATTAAAGTATTTTATGCTCAGAGTTTTAACACTTATGTGCTTTCAATACACTAGAATGTTGTGCTTGATTTTTATTCAAAAAGTTTTATATAAATAGTGTATGTAAAGAAAGGGCGGCTTGTTTGTGAAGTCGCCATATGGCACTGTAAAGCCAGCCATGTATCAATGTAGTTATGTTGTGGTATTTTGGACACCTTCAAGTTGCTTTATGTTATTTTTTTTTTAATATTGTACTATCATAGTTATGTTTTGTGCCGTATTGTTCAGGTGCAAAATAAAATTTATATTATGTATTACACATTTTACCTTATGGATCACCAACCTTGGAATGCCTATGAATCAGATTACCAACTCTGCCCCATTCCAAAATACCAAACTGAAATTGCACTCCTTTTCAACGGGCCTTGTCATGAATGGCTTTTAAACACGCAGATGGCACATTTTAAGCAAGATGTAATGAAACTTATAGAATGAGTCATCAGCCACCAACTTGCACAGCGATCCCGCTCTCTATGTGCCAATATGCCCCTGAACATTCAACTAGGAAATGACTTCTTCTGACTCACAGGTTGAGTTCTGAAAGTGGCACATCATACAGGGGCATGCGCCGGGCGGGTAGGCAACCCATTCGACACAGTTTGTCATTAATGCTATGTAATAGCTGCCAAGCAATACCCTAACTTTAAGAAGGTGGGAAAATGAGGATTTTCTGACGGACATATTTCAAATTGCATGTTCTTTAAATTTTCATTAATATTTTCAAAAAAAATTCCGCCCACCTATTTGCTGGAAAATTAGGATAAAAGAGGTTCAAGAGGGGTTACAACTGATGTTAAAAATGTAATTTCTCTCTTCCTTTTTACACATGCCAAAACAAATATTGCACTTCCAAATAAACTCCAATGTACAAAACTCATCCTAATTAACATAAAGATGTAAAAATAAAGCATGTCTTTCCCAGTAAAATTCAAAAAAGAAATCAGTGACAAAAATTTCAAAGAGCCTAGTCAAGTGATTTGACACAGTACAAGGGGGTCTGAAATCTAAACTATGGACTTTAGGGTGGTGCCTGCCTTGAGTGGAAGGCAACCCTACAACATTGTACAGCATAGCACAAAGTGGCGTGGCTAGAGAGAACAAACAGAGCCAAGCTTACATTTGATCCAGCAGCCAAACTTCAATGTTGGATCTCAAATCTCCCCCATCTAGGAATTCCATACACAATGCTACATTTTTGAGACAAAGCAAAATTTGCCCTGTATAGTACAATAAAGAAAAAATTCATAAAAGTCCAGCAAGTAGATCAACTTGATGAGTCAGAACAGCCACATTTAATTGAAGGGATAGTCTGAAAAGCACACTTCAACTCAGTGCTTGATGTCTCAACAATTCAACTCTTTAAAAGAATACAAGGAGGAAAATTTGAAAAATTAAAACATTGATGTAGTTTACTATCTATGTAGAAAGGCAAAAACAAATTGTCCGTCATAATTGATTCATAACCCAACTACGTATTTTCACAGTACAATAATAACAATCACCCAGAATTTTGTTGCATTAGTTGCTTAGAAAACAAAATGAACCTTAATTTAGACACTAGGTACTGCATCTGGCTTATCCTGATCTTTATCACCATCAAAAAATTCCCCAGCTGGTTCAACCATTTTGTCTTCATCTACTTGATTTATTCTTACATCAGGGTCAGCTTCATCCTTCATGATTGCATCCCTTTCTTGTACAGCTAAAGCATCACCAGGCACATCTTGCATTTGAACGCTGGGGGCATGCTGAACCTGAAATGGAATGTTTCAATTACGCAATGACTGAATAAATAAATAATTGAATTTTTAAAAAATTGGATAAGTCTGTACCATTTTTAAATTATCATATACATGTTTTGTAATGGCTTCCAGGTACTGCTTAGAGTTAGCATTATCTTGCCGAGTCACAACCTCAGGGTGCAGAGTGAAGTCAGGAGCAAAATACTCTAAATACTCATTATAGGGAATTTCATTGTTTATGTCTTCATCAACAAGCAGAGATGTTTCATATGTCCAACATCGGGCAACATTGCGAAGGGTGTACCTGATGTAAAATGAAGAAGAAAACAGTATTAGTACAATACAACAAGAAAAGTACACAATTGCAGGAACATATCCAATAAATAACTCACCCTCCACCTCCTAAAGTGAGAAGGGGTACATTCAAATCTCGAACAAACTTGACACATTCACCATGACCTTTTGTGCTTAAACTGAAACAACCCAATCGGTCATTGCCTAAGGAATCAGCACCACATTGCAATACAATGGCCGTTGGCTGGAAGAACTCCATCACAGCAGATATTACTGGTTTAAATACCTGAAAATTACAAATCATATGAAGATTCATTTTCACATAGTAACTGATAACCACAGAATAGTGAATATAAAAATTACTTACAGAATAATAACTTGCATCGTCAATGCCTTCTCTTAAAGGCACATTTACCGAGTAATAGCGACCACTCTCCGCTCCTATTTCATACATATCACCAGTGGCGGGGAAGAAGTAATTTCCATACTTGTGGAATGACACAGTCATGACTCTATCAGTCAAGTAGAATGCTTCTTGCACCCCATCACCATGATGTACATCAATGTCAATGTACAGTACACGAGGGTGGTACTTCAGAAGTTCGAGGATTCCTATCACAATATCATTCACATAACAAAATCCACTAGCTTCAGTCTTTTTAGCATGATGTAGCCCGCCAGACCAGTTGATAGCTATATCACAACTGTTATGATTGAGCTTTATCGCTCCTTCTAACGATGCACCAGTGTACATTGAACAGAAGTCAAACAGCCCTTCAAACACAGGGCAATCGTCACCAACATTAAAATGGCTCAGATACTTTGTATACTGCTGAAGGTTTGGGGAGTAACTCTCTGGAGAAAGTCGATATATTCTTCTGAATGAAATCGGCACATATCGTGAACACTGGCACGGTAGGGCCTGTAGAGCTGCATTTTCTTATGCAGATTATAGTTGAGCACTAGACTATGAATGACGGAGAGTCGATGAGGTTTCATCGGATGTCCTGGCCCATAATGGAAATTGCCCACGTCGGGGCTGTAGAAATATGACACCTTTTTAGACATCTTGACGCTATAACGTTCAGGTTAAAGTCACACTTCAGTTGACAGGTTTATCTCATCGTTTCTCTTAACATCACGAACTGAGGGCACATTATCATTATTGCAATGATTCTCTACCTAGCTCTCTTCATAAAAATGACAAATAAATTCAGAAATGGAGAATATAAACACAATAGAAACCACAAATTTGTGTCGGTGCCAGTTTTTGGGTTAGTTTCACCACTGTTGTTTACCTCAACCCTTCCCCCGCCCCGCCCCTCTCCTCTCCTTCCCAACCCCCTTTCCAAGCTTTTTAGTTCATAGAAAAAAGAATAACTTTTTCAAAACAAAAAAAAATATCGTATTTTTTTTAAAAAAAGAATACAGGTTACATATAAATAATTTTATGGAAAAGAGAATAATTTTTGAAAAGGTAGTAAAGTGGTCATTCTGTGGTCTCACTGGTCGGTTTTCAAAACGGAAATGAAGCAGCGCGGCTGGCGGAGGAAAAGAGAAACATTCGCACGGCTGTCCTTCCGTTGCTTGACATCATCTTATTCAGTCGGCGTGCAACACGTTTCGCGTCTCAAGTAGACTTAAAAGTAAGTTCAAGTTCTAACTTGGGGCTAAGCATTTTCAGCTGGTAAAAAATGAAGGTGCCTATGTTTTGAGACATCTATTCTGAAGGACGCGAGGTTTCTTGGTCTGGCGTTCATCTTCCTGCGCACTTAGAGCCCATAACCTCCCTCTAGCCATGCCGATGGCCCTACTTTGCCTAGAATTTCAGTATGGTATTGGGTCGGGCTCCTTGTACCTCCCCGAGGTCGCTGGGGCCTCTCATTTTTCAAAGTCTTGCCCTATTTATTCGCCCCGCACACCCGTGAATGGGGTGCCGTGGCCTGAAGAGGATTCCACGTGTTCGCGGTCATTGTCGTGCATTTGGTGGCCCGGCACCACGCCGCGGTATTATTATTTTGATATTTTCGTTTTTCCGTTGTCTCTTAAATACCTTTTTTTTCTTCTTTTCTAAATTTTATCCGCTCCGTAACGGGCGTCTTGCTGTAGTGTAGGAAGTTCGTGTGATAACACCCGGCTTGATGTGGTACGCTTCATATCACATTTGTGTGAGCATTCAACATTTGCTTTCGATTACTTTACAAAGTAATCTGCACCTTTTCTTTTGTTCCTCCCTTCTTTAGGCTTAGATGCTTAGTTTGTGACCTGTTTGTTTCTGTGTGTTCCGACTACTGTACAGGTTATTTTGATGCCCATCTGCACCTGGCTGCTGTGCTGAAAGATATTGTAGCAGCTGCTCTTATTATAATCCTTCCATTCCTTTGCTGTTTCAGAATGCGTTACGTGGCTGCATACCTGTTGGCCGCCCTCGGCGGCAAAGAGAGCCCAGCTGCTGCGGACATTGAGAAGATCTTGAGCTCAGTCGGAATCGAAGCTGACAATGCTGCCTTGACCAAGGTCATCGCTCAGCTCAAGGGAAAGAAACTTGAGGAGCTGATCAAGGAGGGTAAGTTGGCTTGCTTCAGTCATGAGCTTCTCCTCTGGAGACTTCTTTTTGTCCTTTGTTTACCGTCGCTTCTGTTACAGGTAGTGCCAAGCTTGCTTCCATGCCTGCTGCTGGTGCTGCTCCTGCAGCTGCTGGTGGTGCTGCCCCAGCTGCTGCTGCTGCAGAGAAGAAGGGTATGTAGATCTTCATGTGACTCCAATGTCATGTTTAAGTCTGTGTTCTAACTCTGTGTCCCATTGCAGAAGACAAGAAGGAAGCTAAGAAGGAAGAGTCCGAGGAAGAGGACGATGACATGGGCTTCGGTCTCTTTGACTAAGTCAATGTAAGTATCAAAGTCCACTTTGTGTTCCAACTGTTGGTCGGCTGAGTTCAGATGTACGAACTTTCAGAATATTTAAACTATTCCATTCAACTGATGCAATTTTGATGGAATGGGTTCATCTCGTAATTAATAGTATTTTTACATGTTGAAGCTTCATGATGATTGATTTTACCATCTTTCGGCTGACAATACTGATGCCAACCGATTGTTTATCTGATAGCTTCATAGTTCCCTGAATGGTTCTTTCTCACTCCTAATCATGGCATAGAAGTATAGTGACCAATTTATCACAATGGTTTTTCCTGACTGATTATTGATGGATCCAACTCTGCTATAAAATCCAAGAAGTTCAATTATATGTACAACCACCTTCTGATGGTCTTCATGCCAACCATTTTTGTTAACCGTTGCTTCATGATTGCCTAAATGAATTTTCCTGAGTTCATATTTGAACGTTTCAATTGTCAAAGAATCCAAGAAGCTTAATGATGATTGACTTACACCATCTTTCGGCTGACAATCTTGATGCCAAACTTTTTTCTATCCTGATGCTTCATAGTTGCTCAAATGTCTTCATTAGTGTAATATTTGATTGAATGTTTTAATTGTCAATGAATCCAAGAAGCTCAATGATGATTGACTTACACCATCTTTCGGCTGACGATCTTGATGCCAAACTTTTTTCTATCCTGATGCTTCATAGTTGCTCATGTGTTTTTTCTGGAGATTAATATTTGATTGAATGTGTTAATTTCAATTAATCCGAGAAGCTCAATGATGATTGATTTCAACCATCTTTCGGCTGACAATCTTGATGCCAAACTTTTGTATCCTGATGCTTCGAATTTCAAATTTAGCCCTAAAATTAGGTCTTTTGCTTTCATCCCAAAGCATATTTTAGATTGTATAAGCATTTATTTTTGCTGGTGTCTGCTACCCTTGTCCCACGGAACACCACTTTAGTAACTGTCCTAATCCATGCCTTCTGTTACAGGTCGCTGCAGCTGGCATCAAGTGTAACTGGCCTCATTCCCTATTTTTACCTAGGTTAAGTTTTCTACTAGACCTAATATTTAGGTCGGAGCATGTGTGTCAGTTGTATTTGGTGCCAATAAATTGTCAAAATACACTTCGTTTCTTTCTTTTCCTATGGTCATGGACTTGCTTGCAGGTACTGAAAGCTGGAGCATGCTGCCGAAGGGTCCCTATTCCAGGTGGCCCGCAAGTTTGGTGCCCACTGTACAGTTGATCTAGTGGTAACTAACTTGCGGGCCACTATGGTAGGTCCAATCTTCTCATCAACACTCATCTGTTGTGTCTCATCGTGTTGGTTTCAATAAAAAAAAATCCTGTTCAAAACATTAGCTTCTGAATTAATTTTCCTTTCATCGCCCATGCTATTAAAATTATTGGAGTAAAAGCTTACTAAATGTGCACCAACAGAGTTCAGTAATTTTCTGAATTTAATGTGAAGAAGTGGGAAGAAATCCAGACCTGTGAATAATTCTGAGTCTTAGGATCTGGCTTAAAATTCTACTTGACTGTTATCAGACCTTCAAATTGAATTATCCCCATCAAGGTCTATATAATGGTGAAGGTAGAGGAATTAATTGAGGACATAGTTTTAATATTTCTTAGAATCATTTATGACCTAGAAATCTATACAAATATCACAGACCAGACTTTTTCTGGTAAACAGTATGTCACAGAATAATGTTCAAAATAGACATAACAATACATGCTTTAAAAAAACAAAACAAAACAGGTATTAATAGCTTTTCCAAATTAAAGCTTTGGTATCTTTAACAATTCATTTTCGTGCAAAAAAAAAGTTGATAAATAGCACCTAGGTATATATTAACAGAATGTACAAGTTGATGGCAGTGAGATTGACTTTGTGAGGCACTTAATGGCGAGAGGACACTCCTTTTAAATCAGGTGGATGGAGGAACTGGCAGTTTGCTGTAGCGCAGTTTCCTCTCTTGAAGTATCGACAAACTCTCTTTGAAGGACCACCTGGACCAGACCAGCCCCCTCGTCCTGTCCGAAGGAAGAAAGAACACAATGAATAACATGTTACAGGAACACAAAGAACACAAAACTACAGATAAATATTTTGAAATTAATTAATAGCGAGTGGCAAACAAAAAGTACACACCTCTTGAGCTCCCTCTCCAGCTGTCACCAGATCCTCCTCGGTACCAGCCTCGACCCCTTCCCCTGCTGAAGCCAGAGCCGCCTTGGTTACCGCCAAATCCTGCTCCTCCTTGGTACATGTCGTAGTTTCCTTGGTCCATTCCTTGGTACATGTCTTGTCCATTCATCATTCCATAGTTCATGTCAGGGTTCCAACTCCCATCCATGTTTTGATTGTACATATCCATTCCAGGTCCCATTCCAGGCCCCATTCCTCCATCCAGTACAGGACCCATTCCTAGGCCCATACCAGAACCCATTCCAAGTCCTGGATTTATACCCATAGGTCCCATGTCTGACATGACAACCTTGCCATCGCCAGTCTGTAACAGAAAAGGGAGAGAAAAATTAATATAAAATGAAAAGAGCATAATTACTATTTGATTGGCAGAGTGACATGATGTCGCGGACACTCACCCTCCAGTCTCCGCCAGCAGTGTGGTAGCCGGTCGGGGGGATGTTGGGCGTCTGCAGCAGGGCGGGCCCGTGGTGCCCCAGGGCGTGCCCCAGGGGCTGCGAGGGCAAGGGCATCTGGTGGGAGATGGTGTGCGAGTGGGGCGGCGACTGCGGGATCAGCAGCGGCTTGGACTCGGGCCAGGGCATGTTGGTGTAGTCGTTGACGCTGTTGGGGCCCATCACGTCGTCCAGGGGGATCCGCACCGGGTCCGTGGGCGTAAAGGCCACCGGGTCGGGCTCGGCGGGGCTGTCGGGGTTGCCGAGGTTCTTGAGGTAGATGGGGGAGGCCTGCGTCATCTTCTCGCGGGCGAACTGCACGTCCTTCTCCCTGGACTTGCTGCCGTACTCCACGTCCGAGGGCGGCAGGTCGATGGGGATGAGCGGCGCCCACGCCGTGTGCTCCTTCATCTGGTCCTCGCCGCTCACGCGCCGCGCCATGTGGAAGTTCTCTCTCTCGTGCACGCGCTCCATCTGCTTCATGTCCATGAACGATGTCTTGGTGACGTTCACTGAAAGGCAAACGAGAGCAGTTAGCACCAAGTTCATTGCAGGCGCGGCTGGGTAGGCGCTTGCAAGCACGCCGAGCGGGCAGGTTAACTCACCTCTTTCCGTCTCGTCCAACTCGAAGTACTGCACCGCCTCGAGCTCGGAGTCCGCCTTCCACTTGAGCGACTTCTTGGGCTTCAGGCTGGAGCGGTGGAAGACCAGCACTCCGCGCGGCAGCCTGTTCTTCTCCCGCTCTATCAAGGCGTTGTTCTCCTCCGTCTCGGCGTCGGCCTCGTCGTTCACCGGGCTGCCCACAGGCGCTGAAGAAAAGGGACACAAGTTGAATTAATTTCGCATATTAAAACAAATATTTTTAAAAATCAATGAAAAGACTTTGAGTGATTTATTCAACTTACTGGTCTCTTTGAGGGCAGCCTCCTTCTCCTCCTTGTCCTCGTCGTCGACTTCCTTCTTGACCTCGGCCTCCTCCGCGCCTTCCTCCTTCACGGCCTTCTCGTCCGCCTCCTCGTCTGCCTCGTCCTTCTCCTTCTTGACGTCGTCGTTGAGCTCGAGAGTTTCTTGGTAGAACTGGAAAAGGGCAATTCAGTTAGTCAGCACAGCTTTAAAAGTCTCCTTGAAAAAGCACCAAAATAAAAATTGTCGGTTTGGGCGAACTTACCTTGAAGACGGGCTTGGCGTCAACGGGCTTGGCGTCGGCGGCCGGCTTGGCGTCGACGGCAGACTTGTCGACGGCGGTCTTGGCGTCGGCGGCCTTGGCGTCGGCGGGGCGCTGCGGCGAGGACGCCGGCGAGCTGCTCTCGTTGCCCTCGCTCTGGGACGTGTTGAGCCCCGTGGGGCTGGTGGGCTCGTCCTTGCTGCCGCTGATGCGCCGCTTCCGCTTCCGCGGTTCCCTCTTCACGTTGGCGGCGTTGAGCGCGTCCATGAAGAAGTCGCTGTCCTGGAGGCCGGTGGCTGTCAACATCAAGGACACAAAACACGACTGTCAATCGAGCGGGTTTCGGCAGGGCTTCTCAACAGTTCGCCAGCACACGTCAATCAAAAGGGTTTGGGAGGGGGGGGCGGATTTTAATAACAAGAAATGCAGACGGCGCAGTAACGACTAGTGCAGGGCCTGGAACAGAAAGAAAAGGGTTACATAAATTAAAATACACGCTTATGTATGTTTTGCGCTGCACTGCGGGAAGGCTACATACGCCCCCTAGCCGCTGAGGGCGTGTCCAGGACTGGTCATTCCCCCGGCACCGAGTGCACCCGAGCCGGGTACGCTGGACGCGTGGGAGGCGCGGAGCGAGCGCGCGGACGCCGTCACCGGTCGCCATGGAACAGCCTCTTTTTCAGGCAGAGCTTTGTCTACTTGCTCGAGCATCCCGAAGATTTTTTAAACAATGACTCGACAAATTGGAAGTGGTAGTAAAATATTCTACAAACAATGCCTACGTAAGTGCACAGACAATGGTAAATGAGAAGAAAATTGCGTACGTACGGACGAAATCATGACGTAGTTTGGCAATAGCAGTTAAGGATTTTCGAAAGATTGAATGTACGTATGCCTTCCCACCAATCAAATGAAGAAAATTTACCTCCAGCAATTATGACGTAGAAATTGACTGGGTAGTCAGCCACCCACTGAGTGTGATAAGGATACTCGTTTCAACACCAACAAGTACAACGGTACCCGCAAAAAAAAAAAAAAAATCAACATGAAATACCTAGGTGTGTTCCCACGAACACGATGTGTGTGAGGGAGGATAAAGCCTGTCACTTTATTCAAGACGTTCTCCTCGGGTGCGCGCGCCAGTAGGAGTGCGTGCAAAGGTGATACGTGTCGCTGGCAAGAAGTGGCGAAGACGTCAGGTCAGCATCCAAATCCACTGCATCAGCTATCCGTCGGGGCCTCGCTGCGTGCACCGACTAGGCAGGGCCACTCTTCTCCGCGACCGTCGTCAAGGCCCACCCGAAGGCTCCCGCCCCGCCCCGCCGAGAAGCGAGTCTCAGGGAAGACAACTTTGTTATTCCATCACCTGATCCACTCTGAGGCCATCTCAACAAAACCCCCCTGGACGGCTACGTTGTAGCGAAGGGGGGGCCGGGCTGCCTGGTGGCCTCCATGTGCACGGTGAGGGGACGCGCCCCGCCGGCCGCTGCAGCACAGTGGCGCCCTCCACCCACCAGGCCGCGGAGCCGCGGCGGGGTGGTGCTGGTCGTGGCCGCGCCCGCGACGCGCTTGGGCGGTACTCGGCTTCCCCTGCCGGGCGCTAGCACGCCGCCGGGCATCCCGCTCCCCGGCTCAGGTGACGTCACCGTGGAGGCGGCCTGGCTTGTGCTCCGCCAGGAGGGCCTGCCTTGCGGCACCCACCCCGCACCGCGACGGCTCCAATCACCGGCAATGACACCATATTTATTTCATATGTTGCAGCCTTCTTTCCGGCTTTTCCATTGTACAGCAGCGCCGCTGGCGGCAGCAAGTCCATTGCCATCCGAACCACAAACGCAAAACCAAGTGCGCAGGGTGTACAATGGGAGGCAAATAACACTCGTATTGACGTTCAATTGTTTATTGTAAAGCGACGACTTACAAAGCAGAGAGCCACGTCCACGGCTGAGAGCACCGCGGGATGTAAAGAGTTTCAAGTCATCGCTTTACTGAAAGGGGGAAGTCCAGCAAACTTCATGGAGAAGTTTTTTTCTTTATTTTAAAAAAATAACTTTCGGTAACAAGTAACAGCAACGTGGACGTAGCTTTACATTTCCTTCAGTAACAGCTTACACTCCCTCCTATCCCTCAACTAGCGCTAACCCCGTCTCCTCCCGCCTTAGGTTGCCCCCATACAAACAATACTGGCGGCCGACGGCAAATAGATGCGTCTCGCCTCCCACCCCCCTCTCCCCCTTTGCTCGGCAGTCCGGCCTTCAAGGCCTGACGCCCCCTCTCCTCTGAAAGCTGTAGGTTGTGCCAGAGTAGACCTTCTGTCACAGCGCGCCTGCGCAAAATATATAGTGTGTCATGTTCGCAATTATTTAATATTTTAAGAAATTAATAATCATGGAAAATTGTGTCCCATGAAGCTTTACTATGAAGCTGCTCCACTTGAGTGGTAGACTACTTTAGTTTTGAGCCTTGCCTCCTCATGAGACCATGACTACAGACCCATTCCTTGAAAATAAGCCACGTCTTTTCACGGGCTTAGAATATCTGGTACTAATTACTTTTCATTGTTCATGTTGGGACTTTTGGTCTTGTTTCATTTAACTTTCTTTTTAATTGTACTTACCACTCATACATGTTTAACTTCCCAAGCAGCCAATGTGATGTCATTGTCAAATATAATTGCAGTTAGCAATAAAACATAGTCAAAGGCAGCTGTTTATGGGTGTTAGGTAAGAAATTGCATTACCCTGGTTTAAATATTTCCTAGTGCAAATTAAAGATAGTTTTGACAAAATTACAAATGATTTGACTTTATGTGTAAGCTCCACCTTTTAGGTGAAAGTAGGAATTGTGTTTCAAGAAACATAGCAATACCAGTGTTGCACGTTCAATGGTTTTCTACAATCACAATCAGTGGCATTTTAGAAGTGAGGAGGGAGAAAGTCATGTTTGTTTCTGGGATTTGTGTGTCCAGGACTTAGGAGCAGGCTTACTTACCTTGAACAGCACAGTAGGCCAGTTGATTCTTCAAGTGGATATCTTGCAGGTGAATGAGCAAAAAGGCACAGAAAGACCATGGAAAGGGCATTCAATATTGCACTAATCATGATACTTTGTGTGGACCTAGCAGAGCAACATTCACATGGCACATAGATGTCTGCTGAACATTTGAAGATCACTCTCTTGGAGACTGCTGCTTAAAAAGAGTCACATGATTAATCATGAAATGCACAAAACAAAACATTTTTGAAAAAACAATTGAGGGGGAGGGAGGGGGGTGAACGTGTGCTGGCAAACCTGAAGAAAAAAAGCATAACAATTAAAGGTGAAAAAGACTTAAAACAATTGATCGAGAACACAGTTTTTAAGTTACCAAAGTTAAAATTGGAATCTATGACGAGGACCCATTCAGAAAATTATTCCATGAAAGAGATAAGAAATGAAACCCAAGTTAAAAAGTTATTTCCCATAATCTTTAACATGATTAACTCGAAATACTCACATTTTGGTTTGGCAGGGATGAGTTTGATGGCTCCAGGGCGCTCCGGTGGGCCGGCCATGTTCAAAACAGGCTTGGTGCGCCTCTCTGGTAGAACGGGCACATTCAGGAGAGGGTTGGATTCCTTGACTCCGGGCAGGGGGACACCAGTGGCAGGCTTCTTGATTTCCTTCCGGGATGGTGGCGGCTTGACAACATCTTCTAATCCAGTGGAACGGAACTTAGTAGGAGGAGTCTTCACAGTTTTGGGACGAGGCTCACCAGACTGTTTCCTGTTCTCAATTGACATAGAGATCTTCTTAGAGTCTGCCAACACGGGAGGATGTACCTTTTCACCAGACTTTGACGAGCTGTCGGTTTTCTTGGGAATCTTTCCTAATTTACTGACAGAAGAAGGCTGCATTACTTTAGCCAGAGTAGCCTTATCTTTTTCAGCTTGAGTCTCAGCCTTTTCTTTTTCTTTTAGCTTCTTCTCTTTTTCTTTTAGTTTAGCCCTCTCTCTTTCTTTATCCTTTGCTGACGACGATGATGATGAAGATGAAGATGATGGTTTTGATTTGTCCTTAATCTTATCTCTACTTCTGTCTTTTGATTTGTCTGAATGATGATGTTTGCTCTTAGAATCACCATGGCGAGAATCACTCTTGTGGGGATCTCTTGTTGAGTCCTTGCTGCTTCTTCTCTCTGATGACAAACCAGATGATGACTTTTTGTCTGTCTTGTCATGTCTGTGAGAAGATTTGTCAGATTTTTCCTTTTCTCTTTTTTTATCTCTTGAAAGTTCTCTTGCTTTTCTTTTGGCAGGAGATGATTCCTCTTCATCATCATCACTCATTTTCCGCTTGGTTGGAGATTTAACAATAACTTTCTTGCCATCCTTTAGAACACTTAACTTAAGAACAAGTTTTTCTTGTGTTGGTTCACCATTTGTAACAACAGCACTGTCAGTGTCCATTAACTCAGTCTCTTCACTCACAGGAACAGGGGTCACTTCACTAACAACAGCTGGTTCAATAACACTTTCAAAGTTCATTTCCTGCATTGAATCATTTCTAACTTCATTCACACTCACTAAATCACCCGGAAATTCAGTATGAATTTCACCTAAATCAGAACCATTACCGATTATTGTACTATTACAGTTATCAGTTCTATATTCACAAAGATTTGCACTAGCAGGCAATAAATCGTCTTTAGAAATTGTGTCAAAAGTGATATCAGTGGGATCACAATAAAGATCATTAGCGATATCCAGTTGCATGTTGGAATCCGAGGGGAAAAAATTAAAATGTCCATCATCTCCCTGATTCTCCTCCAACATCTGCAGCTGTGATGTTTGGGGCAACATCTCTCTCTCCAGAGAGTGATGTGGCTCCAGGGCAAGGTGGGACGTGTCAATGGTGGGGTGGTGTAACACTGGCGCAGGAGATTTCACTATCTGCAGCCACTGTGCAACCAGGCGAGTAGCCAACAACTGAACATCTAGAAAATGGAGACAAAAATTTTAAACATTAATTGGCTTTGTTAACAGAGGGCTAAATAAGTGCTGAGTCAGTAAGTGCAAATTACCTCTGTCTGTTGTGTCTTTTGAGAGCCCTTTAACCAACTTTGGACAGTTGTTAAGCTTTAATCTCTCCACATCCACAGGACACATCAGAAGCAATTCAAGCAATTCTTTCATCAAAGGCCAATTTCTTGCTTCAATGGCATCAGCTAACCATGAGTTTGTCAGAGCCCAGCCTCCCTCACTCATAAACCTGGGAAACAAGAAGCACAAAAATTCAATTCCTGAACAATTAAGTATGACACCAAAAAGAAGAATTCAAGGGGAAAAAAAAAACAATAGACCCATAAATCATTTTTTTTACTCACATGCCAATGAGTTCGGTCTTGGTGTTTTTCAAAATAAGCACATAGATGCACTTGCTCACAAGCTTCTTGGAGAACTTGGTCATCAAACTGCAACAGAATTAGAAGGGAAAGAAGAATATTAGGAGCTGCATTGTGGTTGCTGCTGCTAAAACAGGGAAAGGCAACCTGCACACACACACATGTATGTTACATGGAAATAACACAAGAAATTTAAAGTCCAAATACAAGAGTCAAGATGCCCAGAGCTTTACAACAGGAATAAAAATTACACAGCGTCTTCTGACCTGTCACAGCATGGTAGGGGGGTTAAAAATCTGAGGCAAAAAGGTAAATGACTCATACAAAGTGACAATTCAGCAACATCTAAACACGTTTGTGTGAAGCTAGAACGCTGAGGCTATCGCCAGCTCGGGTCCATGGGCCCAGGGCAAACTAGCAACGCAAGGAGTATAGCCGCACGGCACGCGCGCTGTCCACCCGAAGTCTCTCGATGCGAGGGGTATAGCCGACGCGGCTGGGTGGCGCAATGTGGTGCAACCAACGGGCAAATCTCATAAACCCTAAAAATGGATATTTGAGGCTTCTCCTTGGGGTAGGTAGACCACAAACAGCGAAGCACCCGCCCACCTAATCAAAACAAGACAAACTATCCTAGCTGCGCTTCAAGAAGAGGACAAGGACGCGACCAGTTAGAACAGAACAGACTGTTTCCGGGAATACCTCGGTCCTGGTAAACGTAAACCAGACCAACAACCTGAACAAAGCACTCACTTCTAAACGCAACTGACTTGGGGACCCGACGCGACCGCGAAAATTGATTGAACCCGCGAGGAGTGCGGTGGGACAGCGAGGCTCACGGCGTCAATGTCGCTCTAAGACTGGCAGCGTCGCGACCACTGCGGCTGCGCAGGCTGCGCCACCGCGGGGCCTCGCGAGGGGCCGATCCGAGAGTTGTTTTCGTCGCTCAGTCCCTCTCGCTTCGGTCGAGCGTCCCGCAATAGAGAGAGAGAGAGAGAGAGAGCAACGAAACCGACTCTCGGAATAAGTCTGCTGAGCGCGGCGAGGTCACCCCCACCCACTGCGCCCGGGGCTCACGTCCACGAAACGAGGCCCGCAAGGCCACGAAGTAGCGCGGGGAAGGAAAACACGCCGGCCAAAGCGTTTTCTTTACGATCGCATTGCATGCCTCGCCAACCAGCCCGCGCCGAAAAGCGACTCGCGTTGTGTGCGTTCTCGAAACCACGTCTGAACCTCTAGACCTGCCTCTGCGTTCTAGTCGTATACATCGACAACGCCTTCCCCATGTCCGTCACGCGGCTTGTGGCCGATCCCAGACCGTTCGATTCGCTGAATCTCCACCCGGCAGGCCTCGCCGTTTCGGGGAAGGAATGCGTCATAGGGTCTTTCCCCTGCGGCCAGGGGGTCGTGCACAAACCACGTAATCCAAAAGGCTGGGATGGGCCAGCCAGACGCGGCACTTGGCGCCTCCGTTGGGTTGTTCGCCCCAGAGATAAGAAAGCGCAGCGCCCCTAACCGAACGGCGACACGCCGCCGGGTGGGGTGAGTGTGTGGCAGCCGCGGCGGCGTCGTCTGCGCCAACGATTCGTGTTCGTTCAGAGCGATGTCGCTGACGGCGTGCTCGCAGCACTGGGCGGTCGGCGATGGCGGGGCCGTGGAGGGGGGTCCTTATCAGGCTGTTCGTACGACGTTGGCCGCGGCGCGCGGATGGAAGGCACAGCGAACCGCAATGCCTCTCAGCAACAAACCCACTGCAAATTGTGCAAAACGGTTGGCCGGCCGGAGTCCAGGCAGTGGAATGGTGTGCGCCTTTCGGTGCCGCACGGCTATGACAATCCCACCGGCATCGAATCATCGAGTTGAGGAACATGAGTCACACACGCATACATTACAGTGGACCCACTCGGTCCTCCCGCAGAAGAATTTATATGTTTATTAAATGTCTTGATTTATTTTTGTGGGGAGTGGGATGATGGATGATAGAGCTGCTCAGATCACGCTACAGGTCATCAATGCCAGACTTGCCTGAAAAAGAAGCGGATGAAATACACCACTGCAACTCAACAGATACAGACTGTTTGGCTGAACCACATGGAATTTCTAGAGCAATGACAAAAGTGACTTCCCATGGTTAAGTGCATACCATAGAAGCAATATTCTATGTCAGTAAATAAGGAATACGAAAAAAAAAATTTCCACGATGTGCAGCGCACAGATGTGTGTGTGGACCCTCTAGCACCCAGTTATGAAATAAACACAACTAACTGCATGAGAAAATAAAAAGAGTAGCTTACCTTGCTAATCTGCCGACTTGCTCTCTACTCAGGATTCCTCCATTTGGTCCAAGCAGCACACTCAGGCATCTGAGCAGCTGCAAGGGATCGATTCGTGGCTGAAACAGTAGTTTGGAAAAAAACAAGTTAAATTAATGAACAATCTGGTAGAAATTTACAATAACAGAAATAAATCAAATAAAGTGGGACAGTTTTAAAAAACCATCAATGCAAGCAGTAGGAGAAAAACTGCATGTAAAAATGAAAGTGTGCACATATTCACAAAACAAAACCTCACATGAAATAGAAATAGGAGGGGAACCTGAATAAGGGGGAGGGGGATGCCCTCTTTCCGCCTGTTCGACCGTGCGGCACGACACGACGTATGCGGAACGCCGTGGGGGGCAGGAGGGGGGGGGGCTTCAACAATGCAGAAACCGCAGAAATAGGACCACTCTTCGATTCAATTGTTGGGGGCAACAAAGTCTTTAAAAAAGATGGCTGATCCAAACCAAGAAGTAAAAATTCCCTTCCCCGAGAGAACAAAAAATAATGACCGAAATAAATTTACAAACATATGGCGTGTCTATAACTGTAGAATTAGCTGAAAAGCGGACTGAGTGTGGAGATTTTTGGAACGCAAATTAAAGAGGACTTTCACGCTTGCCGTAAAGCTGGGACGGCGGGTAGAAACGGCCGCACCCATACGTCAGCGACTTATCAAGGTCATTATGTGTAGACGAACCCATGAGTTGAGCAGTTCCTATTTCAGATACTCACCATTTTTAAAGCGCGAAGGAAATTTCAGGCTGCACAAGAAACGGGACGGTTATCGGCGTTCATGGCATAACCACACAGGTTGAAGGGGGTTACTTGTGAAAATCATGCGTGACTAGCCAAAATGGCTACTGCAGTTTCTCCATCGACTTCGTCAGGAAACCGTCGTATACGGCGATTCGCGTTTCACACTTGGTTCTGCAGTACTTCGACACGATCGACTGAATTTTGAGTACTTCAAGTGTTTCGACTCGACTGGCTTTCTAACAAGATTCACCAGAAAACGGCTCGGTTGTCTTTGGTCCCTTGTGCGCCTGGGCCAAGCAACGATGTTCACGATAGGACTTTGCACACTATATAAGTGTGGTTTTCCGCTTTTTTATGATCGTATTTACGTCTAGTTTTATACAGAATATTACAAGGCAACAGTTAGGCAATAATACACGATTGAATATCGATAGAATGATAAGTAACAGCTCGAGATCGACATGTATCTCGGCTCTGAGCTGGCGACAGCTGTCCGCGTTTTCTCCTTTCTGAAGCAGCAAAAGCAAGGCAAAGGCAAAACGTGCAGCTGTCGTGTTCGCTTTCTACTGCGCGTGCGCCGAGCGACTCAACAGCAGACGACAGAAGAGTACCAGCGCTATTCGGGAAACTGGAAGAGTTTAGAGATGACTGGCCCTCCACTATGAGTCAGGCAATAACAAGTTCTGAGTATCATTGCCCAAAACAGTTGTCTTGACGAGTGAAAATCAAGATGAAACAAAATAAAATGGCAAACGAATGCGCACGTAAGTGCAGTTAGGTTGTCTGCCATGATAAGAGTGCGCTCAGAAATGATGGATACGATTGTCATCCGGATCCGGATGGTAGGTTTCAACAGCATTTCACTGCATTTTCAGGTCTTATAACTCATTAAAAGGAAGAACCGATTCAAACTCTGGCAAAGTATTCCGAACGCTTCACCTTTTTCAACCGTGTCCTCAAATGAAGAAAACATGAAATCATTTCCTCTTCTCTGCCTTGAGAATCTCTGCCTAAGCCACTGTATCGTCTGCACAGTCACTTGTTTTTTTTTTTTGTTGCAGACGACATTCCGACTTTCGCGAAAAACGAGGAACGAAAATGCCTTCAGAAATTACGACTGGAAAAACAGTGATTATTTTAGCCGCTGTTGTAGGATGTTTTGCAATACTATGGCCTCGTCTGTTTCACCCCATGCTCCAATCTGCGTTGTACGAAACAACTTCCCTAGACAAAACTGCAGGTAAGGCCCTAGCTCGGTGTATTCATAGCATAGCCGTTTTGCATCCTGGTCTTCAATGTCAGTCATCTCTGTCTTTCTTTAAGCCCTGCTTTTCGTTACCAGGATTCCTATTTTTCACATATGTAGCCTTTTTTTTTAATTAAAAAAAGGAAAAATACACGTATTTACTCTGTATTTCTACTTCTCCTATACAACTATTCCATAGACGTTCAGAACATTTATCCTGCACTGATAATTAAATGCAATTCCTTATCCTTTTATAATTCGATCTTACGTGCATCACCAATTTTCACTCTCTTGTTATGGCAACTTGCATGTATGAGACAATGACAACTTTGTTGTTGTGCCCTGTTCTGTCGATACCAAATAGGATAATAGTACATCATTTTTTTTAACACAATGGAATAAGCATTGTTTTTTGTTTCTTTGTTTTTTTAAGACAATATTGCTGACTTCTCTTATGTTGTTGTGTTTCTTTATTGTTCTTGATCTATTGTTGTCAGCCACTTGTACCCATCCAACCCACCCCGCTCTTGTTATTTTCCGCACGGAAGTTAAATGGCGTACAGTACATACAACCCTCCATAATCTATTGTTTCAGGATGCTGTGATGTTATTTCTGATATGGATGTCAATGCCATTAAAATCTTGACAGAAATGTGTGGTCGAATCATCACAAAACATGATGAGCTGGATCCAAAGTTTTTGTCTGATTTTGAGCAAGGGAAAATAAACAAAGAAGTTGTAAACACATGTAGAAGAGAAGTGTTAAACACGTGTGGGGTTGACATCACTGCCTTCTTAGCTGTACAAGTCGGCCTTGGTCATTCTTATCGTCAGATAATGGAAAATATCAAAACGTTCAACAACTCTGTTTGCTTGAAACAAAACTTTGGCATTGAAAGAAGTCTTCTCGGAGCTGCTAGGCACTGGTCCCAAATTCCCACGAGTAAGATTTCTTTCAGATAGATGATGATTGTACTAACAACGCAACCTTTAAGTTGAATTTTATAAAGCTGGATTTCCCTTCAGTATTTAATCGTTTGACTAGGGGCCTTTATCAGTTTACATTTGCTTATGGATTAGATTGTCAAGTTTTTCACTAACAAACAGGTCTTGATGCAAGTGTTACCTTCTGTCTTTAATTTAATCTTGACGTTTTGTACATGTGTGCTTGAATGGACTTGCTTATAATTTTATTAATACCATTATGGAGTGTCATAATTGTGTGACTTAACTTGTTGGAAGACACATTCTGAATGCAATTTAACATGGTATTAATGTTTTCTAGAAAATTTGAGGCAAGAACGTCCCCCTCACATGCGTCCAGACTTAGTTCATGCAGCTCTAAGGGAAAGAGGGCGAGCCATACCACAGTCGAATGTTGTTCCAAGAATTCTCGAAGGACGGGTAAGTATAAATTTAAACATGAGCAGAACGTTTTACCACTTCTTCCAAAGAAATTCTCAGAATTGAATTGAAGTATGTACAAGGTTGTTCTGTATGAGAGGGCTACTATGTGTGCTTATTATGTGCCTTTCGTCGATCCTCTATCTGCTAAGGATAAAACGATGATTTCACCGAGCATAAAAGCAGGATCTATAGATGCCAATGAGCCAGGGCTCTGATGCTATTTTCATGTCCTGAGTTAGGCTATAATGAGGCTGGCAGTGCTCCAACTGAGGCCCTGCCCTGAACTGTACAGTATGTGGGCATGGTGTGGGACTATGCAAACATGCACTGCTCTTGGCCACTAAAAACAGTAAAAATAAGCCAAGTATAATTTCCTTTTTAAAAAAAAACTTTTGACTTATAAAATTAAAGTGGACTCCACCCCTCCTCCCCCACTTGTTTTGCTTATTAGAAACATCTTTTTATGAAGTCATCAAAGTATTTTATTATGATATTTGAATTTGTTTCCAGCCAGGACCTATCCCTGGAATGCGACCTCCCATGGGAGGAGCTGGTCATGTGGTTCCTGCACCAAAGGCAACTCAAGGAGCTCTAGGCATTCTCATGCCCTTGTACACTGTGGGCATTGTAATGATATTTGTGTACACAATGATGAAAGTAAGTGCATTACTAGAATTAATTTTGATAAGAATATAAAGTATTTCAAATAACTGTTAATTTATTATTACTCTGTTTTTTTTTTTCACAGTTGCTAATGAGAAGGAATACCGACGTGGAAAGTGTCAACAATTTCCAATCAGACCCCAACTTCCGACACTACGTGTTTGGTGACCACCATGGAGAACAGAATGGAACTAACAAACATCACTATGACCAACATACTAAGCTAGGTGAGTTAGTTTTTAAAGACTTTGTCGGATGTAAACATAAAAGTCACATGTATGTACTGTCTTCATGAGTGCTTTCCTCAATTTTGTGCTGACAATACATCAGACTGGAAAGAAAGGGATACAAGTGAGTATTGGACTCTCCTCGCCAGTGGAGTCTATGGTGTATTTTGATAATTTATTTTTCTAATATTTCAGAAATGATCAAACACTGTACATCAATTATGATGGTGCTAATTTGTTTGTTATTCTCATTGTATGTTTCACTTTAATGGACTCTAAATCATTATCTTGTAGAAAAAATTGCTTTTGCTCATAGTTTTATGTCACAGATCAGCACCATTTTCATAAGTTGATATCTTAAACTGTTCACTTTCCATTTTCTTAAATTTTTGTGTTGCTTTGTGGAACTAAGGGGTTAAATTATGTAACCTGTTAGGTCAAGGTGTGTTACATGTTGCATTTAATGAAAAATGTGTCCATCTAGACCCAATAATTTGCAAGATGAAACTTTTCAGGAGAGATTGAAATGCTAATGCTTCGAAGAAGACTTCAAGAAACTGAGGCTGCCATGGAGCGCATTGTTAAAAAAGTCGGCATGGTCCCCTTCAAATCTGAATTTACTACACAGGTCGGACCTAGATCCAGCTCCGACTCTGATATTTCTAAACTGTCTTTTTTTTTTTCCTGTTTTGTTTGATCTTATTTTTTTACTCCTTTAATTCGGTTGCTAGTTTCATGGTTGTGAGCAAAGCTTCTTTGCATGATTCCAGTGCAGTAAGCCGAATGTGCACTCGCCAGACATCGTAGATTATGGTCCCATTTTTTTTCAATGAGCAAGTAAAAGATAAAGAAAGAAAAAAATAAGAAACAGAGTATCTGCTCAATTTTCAGACGTAGAGCACAAGAGAAATGATTGTTGGTTTTTAATTTGTGTGGCTGTGTTAAGAAAATTACTGATGAATCACTAGTTTGTGTTTTCCATTGGACACTCAGCTTCCTCTGTCTCAGTTTTCTTCGACATTGCCACCTGTTGGGTTCAATTTTATGGGTAATTTTTGTGTACCAACAACAGTCTTTTCTCTTTGCTGCTTAGTTGAAACAGCAATCTCGGGGTTGTTAGAAGAAGTGGACCGTCAAAGGGACATTGTTGCCAAGCGGGCTGAACAACCAAGCGGAAAGGTACCGTGGTGTGCCACGCTACGTTTTGCTTACAGTTTACTCTGTTTTGTCATTGTTTTCCTTTTTGCATGCTGCAAAGTCTGGGAGTTCTAAAAGAGTGCATAAAATATTGTTTCATTATTGACTCAGCAGACAGGTTATCTAGTAATGATTTATAGAATTTAAATATAATGTCTGCTGGTGAACCATAAAACACTGATGAAATATGTCATCCAAAATGGGGGGAAAAATCTGCCATGTCAATAGGGACAAAGCTTTTTTGTAGTGTAATAGTTTTCCTTTCCCTTCATTATCCATTCAATTTTAATTTTGTTTAGTTGTTAGACAACAAGAATCAAGCTAAAAATCTCTGGTTTTTCCCAAAATGCACTCTATTTGATCAACTGATTTCAATGCTCTCTAATCATGTAACTTGTGAAGTAGCTGGCTTTCTTATGAATGCTTGAAATTTATTTTGTGAATATTTAATTTTTACTGCGTATCTCTAATCCTATTGTGAGTAAAGAGAAATGTACCCTGATCTGACTTAGTGAGAAACAGAGTGTCATGTACCAATGTTTTCTTCAAGTTTTCACTGAGTTGTAGGAAATCTGAAGTACTTAGCAAGTTGAAAAGCTGTTGCAATGCCTTTTTATCCCTTACGAAGATCAAGTGTGCTTCATACCATGCAACTAGCCCGATAAACGTGTGCCCTTGGTTTGGTTTCTTCACAGAGCATGGCTTAGCTCGTATGATCTTAGCTGCTTTCTAACTTAAATTACCCCAGAACAAGAAAACCTATCATTCATTGTAGGCATTTTGTCTTGTCTGTATTTATTGGCTGTTTTACTTGTTTGCAGGGTGAACATCTTTTTTCCCTCACTAAATGCAGATTTTTCTTTCACTTTATATTAAAAACCATTGTTTTCACTATTTCATCTAGAGGAATGTAAATGAGTAGAGGAGGAAGTAATACTAGGAATCTATCAATGCAGGAATGTCCATTTTTGAAAGCTAAATTAAATCCAGCATGAGGCTTTAACCTTAGATTATTTAAATTTGTTGTGCTGTGCTATATCTAAGCGCCCATTTTAATATGTCTTTTCATATTTTGCTTTAAGTGAATGTAGCTTTTTATTTTATTTTAACTTCTAAAAGTCATGATATGTCATTCAGTTAAATGAATTCGATTATGTGAGATATGACTTGCTATCTTTGAGTCAATGAATTATGGTACTCACTCTTTTTTCCAGGGAGAAAATGGAATTCAAGCAGAGCCGAAACGGGAGGCTGATGAGTCAGCAAGTGTCAAAGTACGCAATTTTACTTTGATTTTTAATAGTTCACTTATGAATCCTTTTCTTTTTCCACCCAGCATTAATGCCTATTTTTTTGATTAAAAAAAAAAAAAAATTCAGGTTGTGAATATGGAAACTACTGCTAGCTGTGAAGGAGGCAAACCATGGACTGGTAGTCGTCCTTCTACACCATCACGAAGCAGACCACCCAGCCGCCCTCCAACTCCTCTTGAAAGAGAGGCAGCCACGATTCCTCCACCGCAAGATGCTCAAGAAATCTATTTGGAGGGAGCTCTTCCTTCTCAAGCACAGCTCCTTGTTGCTGAGTCAGAAACAGAGACCCACAAGGTAATATTAATTAATTTCCTTATTGTGTTGCGCATAGGCATACATGGTAGCCCAGTAAATACCTTTACTTGTTACTCAATTTTGATTTACAAATTGGAGCCAAAGAATCTTTCTTTGACAGTTATGGAACGAAAATGTTCAAATATACTCATTATTATCCTGTAATTAGATATTCTAATTATTGGATCTCATGTCTATAAGGATATGTTTATGCGTAACATTCTGTTTTGACCTCGTCATTTCAAAATCAAACCATCACAATCTCCTGCTTTTTGTGGTGATATGAAATGATTGATCATGATAACATGAGTTCTGTGAGTTTCAAGTAACAAGTTATAACACTGCTTTGACATGAGCCTTTTAACAGAGCAATGCCAATTTAAAATTCCAATTGATATTCCAATTAAGAGAGAAAAAGTATCCATTAAAAGCTCTGCCGATGTAACTCAACTTTGGAGGCATAGGCTGCAGTTAGAATTTTTAATCATCTTAGTCTGCCTTGCAACTAGTAGCTAATAGTAAGTCCCCTGGAATGATTACAACAAACAGGCAGCACCAGGCGAAGTTGAACTGGAAAACAGCAACGATCCTCCAGTTATTCTCAGTGGCAAGATGACATTATCGCTGATTCCTGATCGTTCAGCTCATGGTTCCGATGATGAAGGTCACACAGGGCGAGACAGTGGGCAAGAGAGTGAGCAAGAAGATGGTCATGACTCCAATAGCATGGAGCCTAAGGGTGAGTATGACAAGGCTACAAAACTGTCAAGAAAAATGGGACAGTAGCATTTCATTTTGATGCATTCTTGACAATTTAAGTTATCTATCTACATATTCAAAACAATTTACTTTGACCTATTTGTTCAATTATTTACTAAAAGCTATTCCAAAGGTCTTGTAGTTCTTTATGTAAGTCCACAATGTGGGAACCTGTGGGGACAGTACCAACATGACATTTGCGTGCAAACAGACAAAACTAGGAATGGAAAAAATGCAGTTTTTCTCTGAAATATGTGGTCTTTGAAAACATCAGTTTTGAGTGAATGACAGCCAACATAATTTATGCCTTCCAGTCACATTAAAAATTTATTATCATGATCTTAAACTTGTCTTACCTAAGAAAATATGGTACTTCAACACCACATTCTTATTACATGTATTTTAACCTCAATTGTAACCATAGCATGGCCATAACTTTAGTTAAAATGATACAGTCGTGAGGCTTTCCATTTTATCACTGGCTTCTAAATTATCATTCAGGTGACTAACATATTGTTTAAAGCCCGTCAGCTCTTGCTACAACTCTGTTGCTTTTATGTCCATCATTTGGTGTTTAACTCAGTACCTTTTTACTGTTAAGGTTGATGCATGCACCAAACTAACTGAATATTACCATCATTTAAATAAGAAATATACGTGTGAAGTGCCATATTTACTTACCTTTGAATTTGTTTGTGAGCATTTTTAATATCTGGTGAAAATATGAACCCTCTGTGGGTTCAAGCACTTGAGAAAGATTCTTTTCGTTTACACTGTTTCAGTGATTCAGCTTATCCATTGTTGGCATTATACTGGTGTTCAGTTTTGTTGGATTTCCAACTACTGTCGTTGTTAAAAGAACGGCTAGTCTTGATAACACTCTATGAGCTTATTTTGTGATAGAAATAACATCATCCAAGTACTCAAACGTCACAAGAGCATATACTGCAGAAGAGATATGGGGAGATTTTGGGGCAATAGGCAGTTTTGAATGTGCCTCCATGAGGGACTTTCTCTCATAGTGCCTAATTGTTTGTTTGCTGGATTAAAAAAAAAAAAAAATCAAAAAAAATCTGCTTGTTGCTACACTAGTATGTTTGTGGTGCTTTATCATGTGCATGCTTCTTTACCCTTTTGGTTGTGGTATTGATTTTCTAAGGCAGAAAGTGAATGTACTAACATTTAAATTGTTACATTTTTGATTTGTATGCTAACTAACATATTGCTACCCTTTCTGCATTTTACAGCCACCCAGCATGCGGCTTCCACTAACTCTATCCAAGCAGAACTCACTGATCAATCAGAACTATCGGATCAATATGAAGACTCAGAAACATTTGATAATTTTGAGTATGCAGTTAACATTAATTTGAATGTCGTTGGACCAGTCGATGATTCAAAGGATAAAGACCATGCAAACACACTCAAACAAGATCTTGCATCTAATTCTAAAAGGTCATCAAAAAGATGCAAAAAGTCATCTGTCACCAAAAACGGTAGTTAGTCTTTCTTCCTCTTTATCAATTCAGCCTGTACTTAGTTTAAGCCTCTTTGATTATAGTTTTTCTTAACTTTTTAACAGTTTTAATTTTTTTTAAATTTTTTATTTGAGGTTTGAATACACTTTTGTTAAACTCTGGGGTAAACTTGAATCAGACCTAAAGTATTTTTTAAAATTATTATCTCTTTGACCAACCAAACATTGAAATAAGTCCATAAAGCACAAAAGCAAGTTACTTTGATTTTATCTTAATTTTGAGGAGTTCTGTGTGACATGTTGCAGGTGGAAGAAGATGAGGTGAAGAATCCAGTTGAAGATGAGAAACTAGCGGCCTCTGTACAGGATACAAGCACAACTGTTCCTGTTCCTGAAGATGCTGACACGCCGCCAGTGAGTCCAGTTGAGAGTGACCACAAGAACATAATTACTTTTGATTACTCTGTCAAAGAAGATGATTTATTGGAAAAAGAAAAGGAAGAAACACACAATTCTGGAAATGTTGAAGACGGTGTTGAAGGAGAACAAGAAGAAGTAGAAGATGAAGAAGAAATATATGAAAATGATGAGGAAGAAGTTGAAATGCAGCTGAGAGAAGGAGATCGAGTCACCTTTAAAATAGATGATTCTGAAAGTGTGAAGAGAATTGAAAGGCTGAGCTCTTTGGATCAAGAGTACCTACAGAATGAAATTGACAATATTATTGAAGAAGCCATGGAATATGTCCAACATGAGCTGGAAGCTAAGCAATACATTTCTGAAGAAGGTGACTATGATCAAGAAGGTGATTATTTAGAGGAAGAAGAATTGGAAGAGCAGGAGGGGGAGGGGGCAGATGAAGATGATGAAGAGAATGACATTGAAAGTGATATTCGGGAAGCTATTAAGGAAAGTGAGAAAATGCGTAAATCGGTTCACCAGAAAGTTGAAGAGGTTACATCTTCCTTGATGTCAGTTGCACCTCAAAATAAAGTTTCCCTGGAAAACAAACCTACTGCACATTCTTTAAATGTCTCCAATACAGCTGCGGGAAAAGTAAAATTCCAAACAGAGCAATTGGAGGATGATGAGGACATAGAGGAGGAGGAAGGATTGGAAGATGAGGAATTAGACGAAGAAGAAGTTGAAGAGGAAGAACTTGAGGACGAAGAGCTAGAATACGAAGAAGAGGAAGTGGAAGACAAAGTAGCCACCAATGGAGGATTGGCGAATTCAAGGGTTGGTGAGGAGGCAAACGGGAAACATGTAAATAATACGAGTGCTGTGGATGATGAAGAAGAATATGAGGAGGAGGAGATAGAAGAAGAGGAAGAGGTAGACGAGGAGGAGGAGGAGGAGGAGGTTGATGAAGAGGACGAGGAGGAAGAAGTTGAAGAGCTGGAGGAAGAAAAAGCTCCTATCAATGCAGAAAATGGAAAAACTTGATTTTGTTGTTCAGAGAAATTTGTTCCTGACTTGAAAATAAAATGAGGTATCAATATTGTTCAAGTTTTGACAAGTCTTCATACTGCATTGCATTTAGAAAATGTATTTTCCTCTTCTAAGAGGTTTTTTTATGGGGTGTAGAAATGGGAGCACATATGTCTTGACCTTTTAATCATGAAAACTTTTTCCTGTTAACTTTTTGTCCTACACTTGCTGTTATGAACTGTTTAAAGACCAAATGCACTAACATTTACACTAAATCGGTCACTTTCTGAATCCCATTTTTTAAATTGAAGAAATAAATTAGTGATCGTTATGTTCAGTGCAAAATGTTTTAGATTACTTTTGTCTTGCTTGGGTTGTAAGTCTAATTCCATAAAACCGTAAATAACAAAGAAAACAACACCTAAAACCCTATTTGGCGAATTCTGCAAGCGATCCACTTGAACAAATCATCAATGTCCCCATAATATCTTTGTATGCCTAGGACCAAGTTTCTTCTGTATCCTTTTTTTGGCGGTTTGACACAATTTTTTTAAAGCCTAGGGATGCATGTTAATAAAATAACATTGATTACTGTACTAGTTGATTGTTATTGTTTTAATGTTTACCCCAATGTAAGAGAGAGTGAATTGGTGAATGTGCCAATGAAGTGGACTGATAAAGCAGTTCATGTTTTCTAGAAAAGACTTAAATGGACTTTGCAACAGGCAACCTATATATTTTGTACTAGGAAAGAAAACGTTCTTGTAATAAGTGTGTCCAACAATTGTTGAATGTTTAATTTTCAAAGTCTAAACAAACTAAAGGTTTTTGGTTTTGGGACACTGTTAAGCATTCAGTTTACTACTTTTGTCATCAGCCTATGATGTGTGCTACAGGTGTCTTAGAAGTCATTAGTTTGATTCAGTCAATAATGTGCTGAAGAGCAGAGTTGATATTGTCTAGAAAGGGTGTGTACTATACCTATGAGCAGCAAATAGCAGTTTAATTACAAAAAAAAAAATTAGTCCACTATGAATTCTTCTATTTATTGATATTCACCAAATACAACACTCACAGGATCATAAGCCTTAATTAATAGAAATATTTTCGGTTGTACTCTTCTAAACGAATTTTTTTCACTTTTATCTCTATTCTGTTGAACTGTACTTTTAAATGTTTTTGACTGCATTTATGGATAATGGACATCATTTTTTTATAGTGCTATTAACAAATATGCAAACATGTTTGATATCAATCTTTATTTCCCTCCTATAATTGTTAGAATATTGTGTCTGTGATGCAATGCCCAATACAGAAATCTTATCAGTTTTATCTGCACTCTGTATAATGGTTTGCAAATAAAGCAAAATCTCATTTACTGTTTTCCTTTTGTTTTATTCAATTAATCTTTTTATTCTTAAACAATTGGTAAAACTCGAATCAAGATGAAGGAGGGAGGCATGAGAACAAGACGCTAAAACAGGGGCTGAGAGAGAGAGAGAGAGAGAGAGGGGGGGGGAGGGGCTGGCTGCACTTGCCCCTACAACACAGATGCCGCTCCGCGCACCGCATTTCATGTGCGGTCCAAACTTTTAATGCTTGTTTAATGAGAGCCGAGCCAGGATGCCGGACAAGCTGAGCCACCGGCCGAGGCGCACAGGGCTGCGTGCGAAGTGGAGGCTCTAATACCGGGAAAAAAAAGGTGGGGGTGGGGGGTCCAAAAGGGTGGCACAGTAGAAGCTGGGTTTACATCTCGCTCGCGTGAGATTCGAAGACGCCCATCCCAACCGCGCACTCGTTTTCTTCGGTGAATGAGGGGAGCAGATGCATCGGGAGAGTGTACCCCCACCCCACCCCCTCAAACAAAAATGTCAATAAATAATTACTTTCTCTCTCTCTCGCACGCACAGAAGGAGACAGTGAACGAATTTAACGTAAAACAAAGAAAGAGGGAAGGACTTTGAGACATTCAGGCTGCGAGGTGGAAAGGCATTACGTTTGTAAAGTGACCGCGCGAGGGGGTAGAGGGACAACTCTACGATTTATTCCTCCTCGGAGTTACCGCAGAGCGAGGGAGAGAGGGAAACCGCGAGGGCGGAGGGCTGTCGCCAATCAAGCCAAGTGCGAGCAGGCGGGCGAGCAGGCGCGGCGCGACCTGGACTCGCCGTCGTGAATCGGGCCTTAATTGGCTGCCGGACGTTTTCAAAGCCTAGATGGTCGGGGGAGGGGGAAGGGGGGTCCACACGACAATCACAAACCCAATGCTGCCCCCGGCGCCCCCGGCGCAGGGGGAAGGCCAGGACCGCGTAGGTGGAGCGGGCGGGGCCGAGCTTGGCGGGGCCCACGCCACACCCTTGCCTGCGCCATGGCAGCCGTGGCTGCTGCGCCGGACGTGCCGGGAATCCCCGAGGCCCCGAAGTGAAGGCGCGCCGCGAACAAAGAAAGTCCCGCAGACAGGCATCGGCGGGGCGGCGGGGGCCCTCCGTGGGGTACGTACCGCTGCGGGGTTGCGGCCGCCAACCTCTGCGCTCCAGCGGTGGGGACTGAGGGACTCCAGCAGCTCCGGCCAGCTGCTGGCCCAGATGCCGCGCTCCACTCAGTCCGCCACACCGTTTTGACGCGCGGGGAAAAAAAAGAGGGGCAAGATTTTTCGGCTGGACTGACTGGACTCGGACGGTGGGCTCCGCAGGCGAGGTGGGCGGCGCTGCTGGAGAGATGCTGGCACCCGAGGAGAGCTTCTGGCTCGAAGGGCTCTATTGAGAGGAGCGGTAACTGGGTTGGGTCGGTTCGCTACGATATTGGCCGCGCCGTCCCACCGCCTCCTCCGCGCCACTGCCACTGCTGCTCCGGCCGCCTGCCTCGCTGCGCTGCTGCGCTTCGGTCGCGCCGGCTGCGGGCGCCTGGAGGGTGGACTGGGCCGCCGTGCAGGCGTGCCAAGCGGGAAGAGCAGCCAGAGGCCGCAGGCTGAGGAGAGGCGGCACAGTGGGCCAAAAGACCGGTGCATGCGGCCAAAACTGTAGACGCGTTTTGAACGCCACAGTCGCTGAATGCGGGACTCGAACCGAACATGTGACCCCACCAATGTGTTCCTCGTTCGGAGAGCAATCTATTAGTGGGGTCACACGTTCGGTTCGAGTCCCATTCAGCGACTCTAGAGCTCACAGCTCTCAACCCGTCTGGGATTTTGACCGTTTCCCGGTCTTCCGGCCCACTGTGAGACGGGGCGGACGGGGCCGCTGCAGCACTCCTGCTGAGGGGAAATACGCGCAGCTGGTACCGGCACTCGAACACGACGACACCGCGGCAAAAAAAAAAAAAAAATGAAAATATGAATCGTATTTTATTTTTTGGAGAAATGTCGAGTTAACGGTGAGTGAAGTGCTAAAGGACTGATCGAGTCGGGTGGAGGGCGCCAGCTAGCGCCAGCGGCACGTGCCGCGGGCTGGGCGACCAGGGCGACCGGCAATCAGCGCCTTGTCAGCGCCTTGCTTCGCCGGCCGCCCTTCCCCATGCGGGGCACGTCCCCCCTCCCCTCCCCCTTCCCGCCCCCCGACCTGGCTGAATTGTGGCAAATGTAACATACGGTCGGCCTTATTCAACCACACTGGCTGTATGGGGTGCCGCCCGGGACACCGACACACTCACACACACACACACTCACTCACACTCACACATACTCACGCGTGGGGGGATACGAAGGAAGCCCCCGCCTCTCCCCCAACCCACCGCCCGCATACAGTGTATCATTTGGCGCCTTTTGACGCGCGGATCGCAAGAGGCCCCGGCGGTGAAAAAAAAAATAAATTAAAAAAATGGCGTGTCTTTCGGAAAGGGTGCGGGCTGAGCAGGGTTGCTGGCCGGCGCCATCCGCTCCAACCAGACAACCAAGAAAATGATCCATCGGGTCAGCATCGCGGCGTGGCACGGCGGGCTAAACTCGCGTGTAATTGCTCGTCGCCAAGAGTGCCGAGAGCGCCGTTTTACACGCAGTAACGACGCCGCCGGCGTCATCCATCAAGCGGACCGTGACTTGCCGGGGGTAGGGGGTAGAGTCTAGAATGCAGCAGCAGGCAGCCGAGACGCTGGTGCACAGGTACACCCACGGCGGCGCCGCGCCCAGCAGCGTGCGTGGCGCGGAGGGAGGGAAGCCCCCCACTAATGGCGCTCTGATTACTACATTAATAGGTTTATTACCGTCGGACGAGCCGAGCACCCCCACCCTCCCCACTAACACCCAGTCCCGTCGGATGAAATAACGGGGTGATGGATTTATAGAAAAATTGTGTCGGTGCATAAACGCGAAGGAGAGGAGTAAGTTTGGTTGATGATGGCTCAACGCCGCCAAATTTACTACTCTCTCCGCGTTCTTGAATTCTTTCGAAATTGAAGCATGCTGGAACTTGACATCTGACGGGACAGCCCCCCCCCCTTCTCTCTCTCTCTCTCTCTCTCCGTGACGCTCCGCCGGAAAGTGGGCAACAATGTGTTTCCGTGCATGTGGGCGGCAGCCTCCCCCACCCAGTGGACAGCCCTAGAATTGGCCGCGGATCGAAAGCTGCCAGCGCCAGGTTGACTGATCGGGCAGGGATTAGTCTGCAGGATGAGACTGCAGGAAGAGCGCGACGCCGCCCCACCTGCGAGGCCGTGCCACGCCGTGCCCCGCGCAGCACAAAGGGGATAGGGGACGCAGACAAGCGAGGGGTGACCGCCGGAAAAACGCTTTACTTCCCGCTGGCCTCGCTTCGTGTGGCCGGCCGGGGTTTTTCATCCTGGCACTCCTGTGCGTCCTGTCTCTGCTGCACGTTATCCCACGCCCCATTTCCCGCCAGCGTTCGCAAGCGGGCAGCAAGCGGGCTGGGCTCACGTCGAGAACTAATCCGGCCTTTTAATTGCTTTTGACCTGGCGATCGACCACAGTCCGGGGGCACTACGGTTCATTTTATGCAGCCCAGCGTGGTCACGCTCTCCAGTGGTGCCACCCCCACCCACGCCTGCCGGCCGATTGCCCCGGCCCACCGCCATCGCGGCAATGTTAAGGTCGTCGGAGCATCCAGCTTCAGAGCTCAAAATCGAGCCTCTTTCTGGGGAGCAAATCTCAAGAACGGAGTGTCGCAGCGAGATGGTCTTTGGACCAACTCGTTGTGCTTGAATCAACGCAGGGCACTGTTTTCTTCGTTTTGCGTTTAGAGGTTCCTAGAGGGCCTTTTCAAGGGCCTAAAGTTGAGGTTCTAGCTCAAAAAACGCTAACTTTAGGAGGCTGCCCAGGAGGGCCCAATGAAGCGGCGGGAAAATGAAAAAAACAGTGCCCTCGGTACATCCTTGTTCTATCAAGGGCAGCTCACCCCTTGACTCTAGAGTCATGGGGTCTTGAGATTTGCTCCCCAGAACGAACCACTGCATCGCGATCAAGCCTGTTTCGGCACTAGTAGAGAGAGAAAGACTGCATGTCTTGTCTCTGTCAGGGTCGGGCAGGTAGTCCGGGCGGGCGCGCGCCTGGAGGACAATGGGCCAGTCCGTCGCTGCATGTCACTGTCAGGTCAAGGACCGTCTTCGATGCAGCGGCTCGCAGCCCAGGCCAGTTTGGGCAAATTCAGTGGGCCGTTTCGCTTCAAATTATCGTAGAGCAAAAATTCAAAATACCATTGGACTCGCCTTTCTGCAAGGAAACCATTTCTGCTAATTTCAAAATAAAAAAATGGCTTCTTTAAAAATTTCCATTTTGGGCTCAGAGGTAATAAACCAGCCTGTCATCGCCGTCGCCTCGGTGCAGTCCATTGTGAAGGAGGCCTCCCCACACAAAAGAGAGGCGGTCCCGTCGATACTTGAAACCAAAATTTTTCTAGCGCGTCGTTTGACACTTATAGGATGTTCACCATTGTACTCAGGACGACATTACGAATCTTTCCATCTAAAAATAAAATTTCTAGGGCCACTTTTGCAGAGCAAGGAATGGGACTTTTCTTAGCTACATAGAAATAATCAGTAATTCGCAAAACGTATGCAACCAAATTCTGTCGAAACTAAAGATTTTGACCTGAAACTAGGACTTAGAAGTTGAAGACCGACCCCGAGCTCACGAAAAGCTGGCGATCTGCTCGGTGCTCGCGCCGTGCCGGGATGTCATTCACTCATCTCGCCGGCCATAAACAGTCAGCCACCAACAAAAGAAGGGACAGGTCGCCAGGTCTGCGCGCCAGTCTGGCCTGTGTGACTGTTCGGACGCTAAATATGCTGTTTCGGAGCGGCCTTTCGGCTTGCTTTCGGCTGCTCCGCCGGCCTTAATCCGGCGAATGAAATGGCCCTGCGAGGTGCATCCCATGGCACGTTTAGAATGAGATTTGCTCGACAAATGCGCGGCCGGCGGATTGCAGGTTGTCTGCCCCGCCAACTGGCACTGCACTGGTGCAGTCTGCAGTCGCGTGTTCCCGGGCTTTTCTTGTACCAGCGGCGCTACCCACTGGCGAGCACGTGCGCGAGTCCGCCAGCGGCGCGGGGTTGTGTTTTTCTTTGCCTCTTCTTGACCACGCTGCCGGCGCTGCTGGCGGCGGTTGGGTTTTGCTGACCTGCTCCAGCGCGCTCTGCTTGCGTGGAAGCTCCAGCTGAGCGCCAAGGTCCAGCTGAAGACGCTGGCGATGGCCAGCGCCAGCAGCTGGGCCCACACGACCGCGCGTTGGGTCGCCTGCCGCAAGGGTTGCCTACCACTCTGTCGCTTACCTGGAGAGGAGGAACAGGGTGCTGGCGCCGGGGCCGAGGCTGTGCACGATGCCGCGGGCTGGGCCGCGGGTCAGTTTGGAGGCCATGTAGGCCATGGTGGCCGCCAAGAGGGTCGACGGGATGCTCGGTGACTAGTGTGGCGGTCGCAGACCACTGCCGAGCCCGGTCGCCGCGCGGCCCTCTGCTCGAGAGAGAGAGCGCACGCCTCGGGCGACACGGCAGCCAGACGGAGAGGGGCCGAGTGTAACCCGACCACCGAGCAGCGTGATCAATCTTTCGCGGAGCGTCCACTATTTTTTCCTCCCTCGCGTTCTCTCTAAGGGCAAAGGGTCGGCTGGAACAGGCGTGTAAACCATCCCCCGGTCCGGCGCCGCCCCGCGCCGCCCCCGCCAGGTCGGCCGAGCCCGGCCCGGTCCGATCCGGCCCAATCGATTGCCGTCATTAAGAAGAGAGAGGGAGAGTGCGGTCGTAAACGCCCTGTGAGAATCACGTACGATGGCCGAAAACGGCCGATGGCCCGATAAGTGTTTGTTTTCTTTCCCCTTCCTTTTTTTTCGCTTTCCTGGAGCGAGTGGCGGAAATTGTGTTTAATCCGTGCAGCTGCTGCCCCACATCCGCACCGCTGCTGATTCCGAAGATTCGCTTCTCTGTCACGCTGACGGGGTTCCCCGTCGGGGTGCGAGAATGGCAGACCGCTTGGCGGGAGGGTATTGGCCGCCGCTGCCCCCGGCGAAAGCAGAGACGGGTACTATCACTCGCAAAAGAATTGAGCCTTAGATACTCCATGCCCAAGAGATCTCCCATACATCCAGCATTGAAAGTCTCTTGCGCATGGGGTATCTACGGCTCAATTCTTTTGCGAGTGATAGTACTGCGCGCATGTGGCGACTGACCTTTGAAGTCCGATCCGGCAAGCGGGCCGATCGTATGTCTGTCTCTGTCTCGCCGAAAAAAGTGAAGATAGGATTCACAATCCTCGGCCGGGCCGGGACCTGCAGACTGATCCCGAGTGTCCTTTTCATCGGTCCGTCTCTCTCGCACCTATACGAGACTCCCCATGAGTGCGAGAGAGACAGAGCGACGAAAACGACTCTTGGAATCAGTCTGCTGGGCCAGCCTTGGCCTTCCCCCTCCGTCCACATTAGTTGATTACACCGTAACGTTGCCCGTCGGGTCCTGGATGTGGGCAAGGTTGGGCACGCACCGCCTCGAATACGGTGGCGACGAGTGGGAGTATATCGGATTGTGGGACGTGCTTATGGCGAAAAAAAAAACAAAAAACAAACACAAAAACACAGGTCCAAAGTGATCACTAGAATAGGTTTTAATCGTCAAAAAAAAAAAACACAAACAAAAATAAAACAACAAAATAAAGCTTTTCTCTGTCATCCCCACAGCAGGTTGGCCAGGGTAACTGCGCGTTTTCGCTGTGATCATAGTTCTTAGCTTAAGTGGCACAGGGCAAGTTCTCTTGGAAACAGTAAAGTACAGATTTTATCCACTACGTACATTCTTCTCAAAAAGCGTTCCAGCGACCCACATTTTGTAATCAAACTTACAGTTTACAAAAATATATTTTTTTACGTACTTTCATTTAGGTAATCCTCTTGTCTTCACATAAGACAGTTAGACAAAACAAAGTGTATAGGAAATAAAAACAAACGCAATGCTGACTTTGCAAACAAAGCTTTTTTTTTTCATAAAAAAAAACGAAAACATAGAGATCTGTCTTCTTGTCAAAACGTGTACGCTCTTGTAAAATAAGTAACTAGCTTCAGAATAAAATTACTAAAATCTAAAGTACCTATCTACAAACTCAATCTCACAATGTACAATCGAGCGCACATCAACGCGTCGCTCGAAATATAAATTACACACATAGTCATAAGTAACTCGGTCTATCATATTCATACGTTACATGTTAGGTGATAAGTCTTAAAACTTTCACAGCTCAAATTGATCACAAGGGTGCTCCGGGCTTCTCTCCCCAGACCGTACACCGACTGCCTCATCCGTTTCCCGTTCCACTGTAAAAGAGGGTGGCGTTTCCCGTTCCTTTCGGGGTCCCTTTCTGCCGCCCATTTACATGTTGGAGCTGAGCACCTCGTCCTCCTGCGTGCGGTCCGGCGCGCTGGACGGGCTCTGCGGCCCGGCGGCGGCGGCGGCTCTTCCGGCCGCGCTGACGCCCTTCTCGTAGAAGGTCCAGGTGGGCATGTCCTGCTGTGTCTCGGCGCCCCGGCCGGCGCCCTGGCCGCCGCACTGCTCACCGCGCCGGCAGTCCTCGTCCGAGGCCAGGTTGTAGTCCTCCGTCCCCTTCCCCGAGTCGGCCTTCGTCCCCCCAACCTGCGCCTGCAACCACACACCGCAAACCGCCCGTCACTACTCGGCCCCCTCGGTCCCACCGCGGGGTCGGAGGCTTGGTTGAAGGGGCCACCGTCAAAAAGAAAGGCAGAACGACCAGGGCGCGCTGCCGCGCTGGCGTCGCGATCGCCGGCGCGATGCGAGACTCCAAAAGAGAGAGTGCCGGTTCATTCGGCGCGGCGCGGGATTGGCTGCGATTGGCCGGTCGCCGAGGGAAAAGGGCTGGTCTTCCCTAATCCAATCGCAATGCGAAGTCCAGTCCGATTCCAATCTCAAGCGATTCGCGAGGCGCATCTCAGAGCCGACGCCGTCGCCAGCGCCAGCAGCCCCAGAGGTGTGCGGGGGCGGCGAGGGGAAGGGGAGGCTCCAAGCCATTCGTCGGACGGCGGGCGGGCGGGCGGGCAAGGTGACCGCGGCCACCGCAAGCAGGCTCGGCGTCGGCAGCTGTGGAGGGAGGGGGACAGGGGTCTAAGGGCGTGGGGCATGTCAGGCGGTCGGGGGCGTTGGCGCTTCCAGGTTGACGAGGGAGGAGTACTGGCACAGCGACAGGGGCGGCTGCGGGCTGGCCACACCTACCTCCGTGCGCTGGTGGTCGTTGTGCGCGAAGGGCGGCGTGATGGTGGCCCTCCGCGCGCGGCCCCACCGCAGGCACCAGCACATCTGCGGGCAAAAACGAGGGCGTCAGCGTGCAAGAGTTCCGAATGAAACTAAGCGGCTGCTGGTTTGAAACGACACACTTGCCGACTGATGGGGAAATGAAGAGACACTCACCGACATGCTGATGGTTCGCCTGGCGGCCGGTTTGACGCGGAACTTCATGACGAGCACGACGACGGACACGCCGAGGACGCTGAGCGCGGCCAGCAGCACCAGGATGACGATGAAGCGCGCGTCCGCCTCCATCTTGGGGCAGTCCGGGCTTCCGATCAGGACGTCGCGGCCGGCGGAGGCCGGGGTGGGCTTGCCGATGACGGCGCTGGCCTCCACGCCGCCGGGCTTGGTCGCGACCTCCTCCGTGCCCTCGTTGATGGGCCTGGCCGTTCCGCCGCGCGCCACGCTCCTCGCGGCCCCGGCCGTGCTGGTGGAGGCCGTGCTCGCCAACTCGCTGTTTGCGGGTGCTGCGGTTTCGACCTGGGGCGCAGGAACTCCAATCGGCTTGGTTTCCTCGGGGTGGCGAACCACAGGGACGGCCTCGCCGGCGGCGGTCGGCAGCGCGGCCGCGTGGGAATGCCGGGCAGCGCCTGCGGTCACATCCTCGGATTTTTGTTTGTCGCCCAGAGCGTCCGGCAAGTTGGTCAGAGGAATAGGAGCTTCGCTCGATGAAAGTGGATCTTCGCTTACATGCATAACCGGTTCTTCGTTGGCCGGAAGTGATGCTTCGCTCACCGGAAGTGGCCCTGTGCTAACAGGGGCAGGCGCTTCGCTGGATGGGGGAGGCACTTCGCTGAGCGTTGCTTCGCTGCTTGCCGGAACCACCGCCTCGCTGGCCGGAAGTGGCCCTTCTGAAACAGAGACAGGTGCTTCGCTGGCCGGAGGAGGTACTTCGCTGCTCGCGGTAATCGCCGCCTCGGCGACCGGAAGTGGCGCTTGGCTGGTGGACGCTAGCTGGGCGACCGCTTCGTGACTGGGGTCGGCGCCGGCGACGAGGACATGGTCAAAGGCGCGGCCGCGGCCCTCACCGGCGTCGCGGTGTGATGCAGGCTCCTCCGTCGTGGCGATCGCTGCCTCCGTGACCATGGCGTCCGTGTTCTCCACCACAACCGTCACGGCGAGGGTGTCCACGCCGTCAGACACTTCAGGCACCGCCGTGCTGGTCACCGTGTCCACGACCACGTTCGCCACGGCGTCGAGGTCCTGTGGCGGCAGCTCCGTGGTGAACATCAGGGACTGCTTGTCAGCCTCGGCTGCTGGGTCTCCGACTTCGCTGTGGGACTCCGCGAAGACTTCCTTGACGGGGCCGACGGTGGTCACCGTGTCGTCCTCCGTCGCTGTGACAGTTGTCGTGAAAGCGGCGTCCTCGACGGACGGCGTGGCCCCCTCCACGTCCTCGGGCTCTGCTGCCTTAGGGCTGGCGGTGCTGTCATGTCCTGCCTCTAGTGAAGTCACGGGGCCTTCCTTTTCCACTGGCGCGACGGTCGTGCCAGAGATGTCCTCCGCTGCCTGCGGGGCGGTGGTCCAAGGAGCTTCCCCCGCTGCCTGCGGGGCGGTGCTGCTGGCGGGGTGCTGGCCGGCTCCAGTCGACACACCCTCTGCCCGCGGCGTGTGGCTGGCGGGGACCTCCTCGACCGCGTCGGCGGGCTCTGTAGTCGCGCTCTCTGCCGGCATAATGGTGACAGGCGGCTCCTCCACGCGCTGTGTGGGCCGCGGGCCTGCGTCGGACGGCGCGGCCTCGGACGGCGCGGCCTCGGACGGCGCGGCCTCGGACGGCGCGGCCTCGGACGGCGCGGTTTCAGGCGGCGCGGCCTCGGTGCTGGTGGAGGAGGAGACAGGGGGGTCGGGCTTATTGACGGCTTCGGCCGATGTGTTCCCTGCCGCCGGCGGGATAGGCGTCACTGGCGTGTCCTCGGGGGCCTTGTGCTTGTCGCTGGCCTGGCTCGGCGAGGACGGCAGCACTCTCATGTCGCCGGCTCCGGGGATCAGGTTGGCGGCGTCCTCGGTGTCTGTCCCCAGCATCCTGGGCGTGGCGGCGGGGGCGTCTGTCTGCGAGGTCGGCATCAGCACCAAGATGTCGGGGGACTCGACGCCCGCCTCGGGCGTGTCCAGAGGCATGGCGCCCACGGCGGCCAGCGCCAGCACTGCAACAAACACCAAAGCATGAGCTTACACCCTTCACAGAAGTATCAATTCTAAACTGAAGAGAAACTAAGGCGAATTTCAAGCGGACATCTCTGTTATTTTCGCAAGATAGGATAAGGATAGGGTACGCGGACAGCCTCTCTGCCCTCTCCCTGCCACATCTCACTGGCAGGCACGGCCAGAGGGGGCACGATGGCCTCTCGGGCCGTGGGGGGAGACAGGGGCCAGGTCAGCGCGCACAGCGCCGTGCCGCCCTGTCGCAGACCATCCCGGGGCCAAACAGACAGCTGACGACCGGGCCTGATCGGGCTGAGGGACAGCGACGCCCCTCTCGATTCGGCTGCGAGGGTAGCATTGGTTGCCCACCCGCACGGCGCTCCCGCTCCCGCTCAGGGGAGGCGGTGTGCGATGGGTTGCCTATCTGCGCCACCGCGGGCGCTCCGGGGACTGATGGCAGCGATGACGAGGAGGACCACGGCACGAACACGTTTTCTTTTTCAGTTCGAACCCCGGCGCTCCATGATTTTCCAAGTCACTTCACGGCGTAATTTCGTTGTGTAACTTTACGGGGAACTTGTGGTGGGGCGGCAAGGCAGGCGGTTGCCTTAGCGACAGGGTGACATTCGATACAGCGCTCCGTCTCTCTCGCACTCAAAATGCTGTCCGCAGGGGGTGCAAGAGAGACAGAGCGACGTTCGGAATCAGCCTCAGGCCCCGTGGTCCCCCGGGCTCAAATTGTCGCGCGCGAGGACGTGATCACTTGACCCCCAACGGATGGTGGCCGTCTCGTCTCCCCGGCCGGCCAGCCCGGCCCCGGTGGCCAGCCCCGGGGGTGATTGACGCGCGGCCGGTATAGCTGCTCAGCTGCTCGCAGTATCGGTGTGGCGAATCCCTTGACGAGGGGTGACACGCAGAGAGCCACGTCGCTGGCTGGTGCTGCCGCACCCTTGTGCCGCCGCCGCCAACAAGTTGCCCTGTTTTCTGTTCCTCTCTTCTCGGAATTGGGCTGGCCTCTCCTCCTCCGCTTCGGCGTCGAGAGCCTCCTCCTCCTCCTCCTCCTTCACAGCCACCACCACCTCCACCCCCGCGCGGACTGGTCGGGGTGCGGCGTGCTCTGCGGCAGAGGGTGTGGCTTTTGGCTGGGAGTGTCCCTCTCTTTGGAAGCGGCCGGGCGGGCCGAGAGCCAGGGCCAAAGCCGGAGCGAGGCCGGCCCGGGCACCGGGCATGGCGACTTCCCGTGTGGCATTCCGTCTCCGGAAACGGAAGCGATGATGCTGCGGGCCAAGACATTAGCATGCATGGGCTGCGTGCGAAGCGCGGAGCATGCCAAGCGGTGCCCCGCCTCTTTCTGCCACACCGCGCCGCGCCCCTCGCCCTCGCCCCGACAACTTTGGCGCACTGGCGCGCAGGGGCTGGGTCGTTGGCACGCCGTCGACGGGGCGGATGACGACGTGAAGTTGAGGCCCTGTTTAGTTCTATCCCGTTACAGAGGGCCATTGCCGCGGTGCGTGCCGCGCTGTCCGACTGCAGGCACTGCTTGTGGTCGCCGGCGTCACGGGGCCGGACGGCGGGACGGGGCGGGGGTAGATCCCGTAATCCGAGGCCCCGGCCCGACGCCCCATCGGCAACCCTTTAGGTCGTCCCGCTAACTCGGGCCGAAGGTTGTCGCGCCGAATCGTCGAATCACCGCTCTCCGGCCAAGCCTCCGGCCAAGCCACCAGCCTAGCCTCCAGCCAAGCCTCCAGCCAAGCCTCTAGCCGCCGATGTGACGACCAAACGACCACATTGCCGTGACCGCCACTCCAAAGTTATTTGCTAGTTGAGCGCCGCCACGCCACGGCACTACCGGCGGTGGCGGCGGCTGACAGCCAAGGGATAGGGACGGCCGTGTCACGGTGTCACCGCGACGACGACGACGACGACGGCGGCGGCGGGGGGAGACGACGCGTGGGAGGGTCGCCGCCGACGCACCGCCGCCACCCCCCGGGGCGGCACCGCCGCCAGGCTGGGGGGTCGACATGATGGCGTTCTGCTGTTATTGCAAATTGGAACTGATTAGGCCGACGGCGGGACCAGGCGGGACAGGCCGCGCTGTGTATACACGCCACACAGCGCGGCTGCGCGGCGGGGTCGCAGCCCCGCGCCTCCCCGCCGCCGTCTCCACGCCGCGCCTCGCCATAACTAATCCCGTCCGCCTGTCCACTGGCGCGTCTTAGACCTCCTCGGTCAGGTGCATGACGCCACCCTCCGAGGCGAGCGGCACCAGACTGTTGGTGTTGTCGCTGCGAGGCTGTCGTCTGGAGAATAACAATGCATTACCCCCCCCCCCCCTCCTCCAGGGCATTGTTCGAGCGTTATTATTGTCCGGCGTCGCCGGAACTCGGGCAGTCCAGGAGCAGAAAAGAGAAGGGGAGGGGGTGGGGCGGCGGGGCAGGCAAATGGAAGTGATCCGGGCTGTATATCACTCTCGATCACCTTCCAGCGGCCCGTGCTAATTGATGGCCAATTTAACCGGCGACTTGCCGCGAAACGGGGAAAAGGAAAAAGGAAGGCCGGCCCGAGTTTACTTTTTCGTTTTTTGTTTTTTCTCTTTCCTTGGGCAGGAAAGAGGAAGCGGGGAGGGAAAGTGTCCTGCTCCACGACTCATAAAGGAATCCCTGGCCGATAAATCGAATAAACTTGATCCCCATCACGTCCGGATGAGACTCGGGCAATGTGATCACCGCCCCCTCCCAGCAGGTCCTCGTCCTGCCATCTCCGGCCATGTCCTCCTATCTCTGGAGCATCTCAGCAGATCCCCGCGCCGCGTCCCCCCTCGCTGTCCACTCCGTAACGCATTTACGCCACGCTCGCACACGCCGCGCCAAGCCGCGCCAAGCCGCGCCAGCCCTCGTTACCGACTCACACTCCGCGCCACGCCTCGCCACGCCTCGCCACGCCACCCCCTTCCGCCCGCGTGGTCATCACCGGATCAGTGTCGGCCCCGGGTGTCGGCGGACACTGCGCGCCGCTGCCTGCTCCTGCTGATGAGGACGCTATCCGTCTGTCCGTCCGTCCGGCCAGGATCCTCGGTCCGACCGTCCTCCATTTACCCGCATAACTCCCTTGGTTCACCTGTGCATTAGTCCCACTGCTGCATTACATTCCAGCAGCCTCCCCCACCACTCAATCATCGCCCGGAGATACTCCGGCGGAGCAGCAGGGCTTTACCTGCGGCCTACCTGTCGACCCCCGGAGCCGCGGCTAGCCGCCCGGCCGGACTCGGTGCCGGACTCGAGGCTGCAGCGCCGCCGTCGTGGTGTCGTCGTGGGCGACATCAATGGTCAGGTGGAGATAGAGTGCGGCGAGGACGACGACGGACCTGCGGCCGGACCGGGTCGGTAATCCTGCCTCCCCGATTAGAAACACACACGTCATTCCGGGCAACTCTATAACACGGTGGTGGCGACGCACTAAACCGTATCAGATGCTGTCCCGACCTATCTGAGCCTCAGCCCGAATGGCTCCACTGTGCGTTCCATTATCTGAATGCTGCTTCCTCTCAAGTCGGCCACCCAACCCAAGTTTGTTACTTCACATTGTCTATGGTCGCCCGGCCACTGCCCACCCGGTGGCGTGCCGATGATGAGATTCGAAACGCGCCTCGCATCGAAAAACATATCAAACCAGTCCATTGTGCACGACGCGCGCTCACACTCACACGCCGGGGCAACACAAACACGCGGAGATACGGGCGGGCTGCTCACTGCGTGGCTGCACGGCCGCGGTGCGGCAGGCTCTTGTCACTTTGATAGACAGGAACGCCGAGGGCGGGGCGGGGGTGGGGGGATTAACATGTGATGGAAGACGTTGTTGACACAAGCGGCAGTTAGCGATATAGCAGCCAAAACGGGGCACGACGGAGCGGCGGCGGTACGTATTCGCAGTCGCGGCGACGACTGCGGTGACTATTCGCAGGGCGGGTCTGGAAACTAATGAATCGGTCGCCGTCAGTCACTCATTCAGTGAATTGGTCATGCCCGAGGGATGCTGCTCGGCGAGGGGGCGGCCTCGGGGCGGAGCAGGGTGGCCGCCGTCGACCGCCAGACCCACCGCGAGCAGCCCGCTAAGACCCAAAGCCAGGACCGGTGCCGTCCCCGCTCACTGCCGTCCTTGTGCCCGTCTTGTGCTTGTTAGAGGAAAGCCAGCCGCGCCGTTGGGGAGCACAGCCACAAAGGAGCGCGCCGCCCGACCGAGTTCTGCGCCGGGGGGCAACACTATACCCCGAATAAAGAGTGAATGCACAGGCTGCGCGGCCAATATCATAAATAGGGCTTATTGAGGGGCGGCCCGGCAGAGGTAGGTACAGTCCGCGCCAGGACGCCGCGCCGCCGTCAAGCTCGCGGCCGCGCCGCAACAGGTGCGTGCCGCCAAAGAAACTCGCCGAAGCTTCGGCACGGTCCGTGGCTTTTCAAAGTGCCGCGATTATTGGGGAAAAGGGGCTGGGCGTGGTACAGGCAGCGACAAAACGCGGTACAGGCCAGGCCGAAACGCGCCGTGAACCCGACCTGTGTCAGCCACGGTCAGGCAAACCGTTCGCAGGTCGCCGCAGCACCCTCTGTGTGACGTCTGCAGATGGCTTCCCCGGTTCCCTATCATCTGGGTGACGCTGGATTTGATTTACGGCCTAGGCTCCCCTTCATGCACTGATCCCATTTGCAGCGCGCACTATAGTTGTCCGCCGAGCGTCGCCAAGCGCTGCGTGATTCATCCGAACAGTGCATCGTCTCACTCGCTCCCCACGGAACGCCCCGTGAGTGCGGGAGAGACGCGCTTCCTTCCAGTCAGCAGATGGCCAGTGGCGTAGCTGCAGAAAAACTCAGTTTTTGAAAACACTGCAGGCATCTATCGTGAGGAGAAGGGGGCCGGTCAGAGGAGCCGGAATAAACGGCGTCAACATTCCGAACGACGGCGATTGCAGACTGGGCCGAAAAGTTCTGTCGTCGTCGTCGGGGCGGGCACAGTGGGCGGACGGCGTCCACCGAGTGAAGGGCGGGCGGCGCGGCGCGATGACGCGCCTGGTTCATTTTTATTTCTTCTAAACGACCAGGCGATGCCAAAAGTTCATTTGCCGTGTCAATGACTTCTCTCTCGCAATTTCGGGAAGCAAGACGGGGTGCTTTGTCGCAGCCAGGAACGAGGTGCATTGTGCAGGGGACAGACAGCCGTGCAAGCAGCAGCCACCCCGCCCCCCCTCCCCACCCCCTGGGCAAGATTCAGCACGGCAGCGGCGGTAGATACACAACGCAAAAAAAAAGGGGGAAAATACAGAACAGAAAAACATCGCTTGCAGACTTGGTTTGGTGACGAACTAATTCAATCATGAGCAAACGGAGTTGATGAAAAAATAAAAATGGATGAGCGTCCCCGCTGCGGCCCATTACCCCGGCACGGCCGAGGTTCGGACACCATTACCGTTCCCGATTGCTTTCCGCTTTTGCGCATTTTCGCCCGCCAGCAGCTGGCTGATTGCGAACAGCGGCCTCGTCCCTCTCTCTCGCACTCGCGGGGCGCGCCGAGGCGGTGCGAGGGAGACGGAGCGCTGTGGAGTCACTCCAAGAGTCGCAGCCCAGCCCCGACAGAGGAAACGGGTACCTGCGATCCGCTGGGCGTTGGATCGCGCCTTCCGCTAAGCGGATCATTTCGGAAGACGGCGGCGGCGGGTTCAATACTCACCGAGGACGAGGAACGGCGATGAAAATCCTGCCATCCTGGCGGCGGGGCGCTCTCCTTGGCACAGGTGTGTCACACACAGTTACTCACACACACATACACACTGCCACACACACACACACACTGACACGCGTGACACTGGGCTTGACGAGACACAGGCTGCCAGACATCCGCCCACCGAAACCGCCAGGCACACTCTGACACCGATTCCGAGTACTCCGTGCACTCCGTGTGCGACGACGGCTGTCCACCGCGGCCACGGTGCGAACACGCTGGAGGAGGACGCGGTGCACACGACACGCACTGCACCGCTGCACGCCGGCCGGCACAATGACCGACCCACGCTACGCGCTACGCCAGGCCAGGCAGGCGCAGCGCAGAGGGCAGAGGCAGGCAGCAGGCAGCCAGCCACGAGCAGGCAGCAACACGCCAGCCGCCGGCGACGAATCCCGGCGGGGAAGCGAAGCGGGAGGCGCGCGGGTGGGGGAGGCGAGGGGTGCGGGGGGCGGCCGGGCTCCCTTCTTTCATCTGCTCGAGGGCTGGCGTGGTTAGCTCGGCCTCCGGGCAGGGGAGTCTTTTGTCGGGGCTCGGGGTGAGGCGGGGTGGAGCGGGGTGGACCGAGCGGACGGCAGCCGCGGGATGCTGGTGCAGCGGCGGTGGCAGCAGCAGTGGGTTTATGAGGGACTGCCCGGGGAGGGGTGCGGCGGGGCGGGCCGGGCGGGCCTGGCGGGCCGGCTCACGAATTACCGATACCATCCCCACCACCGCTGCATGTGCGCCGGTTTCCCGCCACCGGCTCTTCTTTATCACCAGGCCCATGCCCTTCCGCAATCGACAGCCCTGCAGGCGGGCCAGCGGTGGCCCGGCCCTCTTGCCCGGCCCCGCCCAGCCCTTTCCGTTCAATTAGGGTGTAGGGAGCGGGGTGACGCAGTCCACGAACAAAATCGCCAACAAAAACAACAAGAACAACAACAACGTGGTCGCCTTGTGTGCAAACACGGTGTGACGGATGGCTTCGCGGGAGGAAGTGGATGGAGGGCAGGATGATGACCTCACAGCGCCACGCACGCGCCTTTCAGCCAGCGTCAAACCTGACGGACTGACAGCTGTGCCAAATTTTTGGAGCATCCCCGCCGGACAACTGTACTGCGTGCGCTGCATAATGGAGCGGGTCCTGGAAGTGTATGAATGAGAGGCCCTCCATCCAGGAATCAGGGCCGGGCTGTGCTGGGGTGGGGGACTTTCAGTGTCCATAGCGCACGGTGTAGGACAAAATAGTGGCCGCCGCATTATTTTCAAGGGACGGTTGGTTAGTGTGGTTTGGTCCCGATGCGGTCATCTATTGTCGGGGTTAATCAATACCCGGTGTAATGAAATGGGTAAAGTAGTGTTCATGACAGTTGTTGTTTCTTCGACCCGGTTGTTGCTGCAGGGTTCTAAGCTGTTTCGCGCTCTGTCGCGCATTCATGGGGCTTTCCGCGGTAGTGCGATTGAGACAGGCGATGAGGCGACTGTTCTGAGCCGGTCGGCTGTTTGGATGGCCCCTGGTGGTGTTCCCGTAATTAATTAGAGATTACATCAGGCAGAGGAGAGAGAGAAATTGAATTTGTTGTGCCGTGAGAAGGGGCCGGACGACTACTCCACTGCCGCCAGCGCCGGCCGCCAGGGGCCGCGCAAGTCGCGAGTAAAGTCGCGCCCGAGTCATCTTGGCGGCAACATCGGAGTGGAGTGTGTGTGTGTGTGTGTGTGTGTGGCGGCGTGCGTGTGTGTGGGCCACCACCAGAGGGCCCGTCTGCTATTTCTCCGGATAGGCCGCCGCGGGATGAAGGCGGAGGGGGGGGGGGGAGAGAGAAAACGCCGAGGGGGAGAGAAGGGACCGGAAGTGGCGTTTACGAGTCCCACCAACAAACTCCCAGCCCACCAGCCCACCCGAACGCGCGTGGCGTCTTCATGGACGTCTATTACTCGACGAGATTGCGCTGGGAAGCATGCGGCAGTTTATACGATGATATGGCATGGGGTGGCATTTATGTGTGGGGAAGGCGAGGAGTGCGCACGCCCTCTGTGTGTGTGTGTGTGTGTGTGTGTGTGTGTGTGTGTGTGTGTGTGTGTGTGTGTGTGTGTGTGTGTGAACCCATAGAAGTACCCCGGCCGTTCATGACTAAATATCCAACTCCATCCACTCCTTTCCACTGCCTTATCTCCGCCCTCCCCCATTCTGTCCCCGCGAAATCCACTTGGCCGCCCTACATGGTCAGCCCTGATACAATCGCAAATCCCCCTCCCCGCTCCCTACCCGGACCCCTCGGCCCAGCTTCCCGGTGCCCTGGCTGCCGCTGGTGGCCCTGCCCGCCCTGCGTTCCGCGCTCCTCGCGGTTGAGCAGTTTATGCAGGCGAGGAGCTGTTTCGCAGCGCGGATCTGTCGACGCTCTTCTTATCGCTGCTTCTCCTCCTTCGCCTTCTCTTCGGCCGGCGCGACGTCTTCCTCGAGGTCCGCAGGGCGGGCGGGCCGCGCCCTCCGCTGTTCAAGGGGCAGGCCGAGGGCTTGGGGGGGGGGGGCTAGGGGGGGCCTAGGGGGGCCTAGGGGGGGCCTAGGGGGCGCCTCGGCAGGCACTCAGTCGGATTGACATTGTTACATAAGTACAGGCGTTGTGGCGGTCCAGGCCGTCCGGCGGCCCGGCAGGGCCGCGCGAGGGGCCACCACCCACCACACCGCCCTTAATTTCCGGCCGTCACATATCCCACACCCCCCTCGCCCTTCTTTACTCCCTTATGCCTCACACACACACACACACACACACACACACACACACACACACACACACACAAACACACACACACACACACACACACAGAGAGCCGGCTCGCTTCCATCCCATATCTCTCCCCGCAACACCCTCTTGGCCCGCCGCTCTCTCCTTGCTCTCTCTTTACGATTTCGCGAGCCGCATGTTCTTGCAGGAACGAGTCGACAAGCCTCCGCCGCCGTCAACGTCACCGCGTCTCAGAGAGAGAGAGAGAGAGAGAGAGGAGGGGGAGAGAGAGAGAGAGAGAGAGAGAGAGAGAGAGAGAGAGAGAGAGAAGGAGAGGGGGGGGTGTTAAGGTACGAACGCCCGTCCCGTTCGGCCACACCAACCAACCACCGCACCGCGCGGGGGGATCTGTTTGCTCGTCGGGATGGGAGCTGCGGCCGCCCCCTACCCCCTCCCCCTCCACGTTCCATCCCCGTTCACCATGATAAAGGGTGCGGCTGCGACGCATTCCTACCTCCAGCCATGCATTCCTGCAGGTGTAAGCGCCACCGCGCAGTCGCACGCACACACAGACGCGAGGATGCAGCCCTGACCTCGTTCTAACCCAGTCCCGCGCTCTTCCAGGCGGCGACCGTGTCTTCCAGATAACCCGGTGCAGTGGTAGGCGCTTCCCCTCTCTTCCTATACGCCCTGCCCCTTCTCCAGAGGGTGCCTGCTGTGCCACACATGCGGTGTGTTTCTTCTTTTTTCGGCCAACGTATTCGGCAGCTTGGCCGATTTGTATCCCCTTCCTCGTGTCTCTGTGTGTGTGTGTGTGTGTGTTTGTGTGCGCGCGTGTGTCTGTGTGTGTCCATAGAGCGACACACCGCACCCGAAACCCGGAACGCAGCGAGCAGTGCTGTAACACACGGCACAGCTGCGGCGCCACAACACACCTACAGCAGCACACGCCACACACAGACACGAACGCACTCATACCCCCCCCCCCCCACACACACACACACACACGCGCGCGCGCCCGCCGTGCCAAATCTCTTCCTAATCCCTTCACACTCCTCATCTTCCGTCTAAACACGCCGCCGTTGCGACCCCACGCGCGCCAGTCGACCTGATTCTGAGAGAAGTTTTCGTCTCTCCGTCTCACTCGCACCTATACGGGACGCCCCATGAGTGCGAGAGAGACAGAGCAACGAAAAGGACTCTCGGAGTCTGAGGCGCGGGGTGCAGAGCAGTGCGAAGCCCCCAGGGCGCTGCGGCGGACCTCGGAACTACGGCCGCAGGACAGGTGGCGCAAACGAGACACACGCGGACTCTGGGCTTTTTTTTTTTTTTTGGGCGTGAGTTTTTTTTTGGGGGGTTTTAAAATTGAACACTGGGGCGGAAGTAGCGAGCAGCGTGTATGGACTCGTCTCAAAGTGCACAGGACAAGGGCCGCGAGGGCCGAGGGCTGGCAAGGACTGCCAAGGGCGGAAGCGAAGGGAGGGAGGGGCCACGGGGAGGCCCTTTGCCGGCCCAATCCCTTCCCCCGCAGCATTGTGCGGTCAAAACGATTGCTTTTGTCTCCGCTCTGGTTTTGAAGAGTGTGCTGTGTGTGCTTTGTGTCTGAACGTGCCGTGTGAGGGTGTGTGAGGGCGTGTGTGTGTGCCTGCTATATGCGAGTCGCGGCCGGGCCGCGTTGCACATATGTGTGTGTGTGTGTGGGGGGGGGGGGGGGGGGGCGCGCGCGCGCGCGAGAAAGAGAGAAGACACGACGGCGACTGTGGTGGGATTTCTATAAGACACGCGCGCGTGATTGAGATCGTCTAGTTTAGTTCAGCGGGTCGGAAAATACCGAGAAATTCCGGGCCATAGCGCTCGAGGACCTAGTGACAAAGTGTCAACCCCCGCGGCTGGACTCCAGCGCGGCGAGTTTCCTTTGCCCTGACCTTTACCTTCCCCCTCACACACACATACACACAGAGACTGGCTCTGTCTCACTCCCGCACACAACGCGCGTGCATTGCGCACGTGTAAATCATCGCTGTCACCCCGAAAGTTAATAAAACACGGCTTACGAAATTGATATGTGCAGCTGGGAGGGGAAAGAAGGTCACTGGTGCAGGAGGGTGAGACGCACGCTGTTAGTGTGCGTGCGTTGTGTGCGCGCACAAACGCGCCGAAGCATTTTTTTGCGCAACATTTTTCTTTAGCGTGTTTGAAAAAAGTCGGGGGGGACGTAGGTTGAATTGCACTGCAGGGACACGCGGCAAAACACGAGGAAACCCGCGACCGAGCCAAGCAGCGACAAACCCGGACCTGGAAGCCCTGGAAAGCGCGACCGCCAGGTAGTGTGGAGCCGCGGAGCTGAGCCTTGCGGGACTGGAGCGGTCTTTAGAGGATATAAGACCGCCAGAGACCAATTTAACATTGATATTTTAAGACCCCCTCCAGCGGTTCGTCGGTACGTCTGTGTTCTTTTTTGTGAAAGCACGAAACATGCACCCCCTTTCCCCCTGACGCCTCATTGACTTACAGTGACGGATAATTGGGGCGGAGGGGGAGTGGCCGAGGGGGGCCGTGGGTGGGGGGAACTGAGGGGCCGAGGGGCTTCCTGGGAAAAGGAAAACAACTTTTCCTCACGCATTAGTCGCAGAGAGTCACCGGCCTCCCTCAAATTGGCGACACCGCAGCCGCCCCGCCGAGCACAGCAGCAAGGCGGTGGTACAAACCTGAACGCGGGGAAAAAAGTCTCCCTTTTTTCCCCCTCTTTTTGCATCCTTCCTTGGCGGCCCCGCCCCGCCCCGCCTGTGTTGGGGTGACGAGCCGGGTTCTTTGTCACGGCACATTTCCGCACGCCTCTCGCTCCCGAAGGGCGTAGGGCGCCCCGCCCGCAGCCCTCTCACACCCTCCCCCTCGCACGGAGTAGCCCTTCTACTCCCTGCTCCGCGGCCCGGGACCCGTGGGGCATTGTGACGCTGACTGCGAGTGCGAATGTGAATCGCGGGTTGCGGCACCCCGAGAACGCTCTGTTCCTCTCGCACTCACGGGTCGTGAGAGAGAAAGAGAGAGAGAGAGAGAGAGAGAGAGAGAGAGAGAGAGAGAGAGAGAGAGAGAGAGAGAGAGAGAGAGAGAGAGAGAGAGAGAGAGAGAGAGAGAGAGAGAGAGAGAGAGAGAGAGATGGACAGAGTGAAGCAGCCTCACCTCGCAGCAAGCAGGCAAATTGAGATTGCGATTGGTACGTTCCTTTTCACTCGGAGCACGCCCTGAAAATAGTCGTCGAGGTCGACACTTTTCCATCGCGTTGACATGATAAAGATTTTTTTTTTTGGTTTTTTTTTTCTTTTGATCACGCGTGTGTGTGTGTGTGTGAGTGTGTGCTGGTGCACTGCACTTCGATTTTATTGCCGATGACGAGGCGTCCCTGCGCTCGCCGCGCTGCAGACTGATTCTGCGAGTAGCTTTGCGGCGCTCTGTCTCTCTCGCACCGTTAGGGGACGAGGTGCGAGAGAGAGCGCCGAAAACGACTCTCAGAATGAATGTGCTGCCGCGGGTGCCGGATGGCCGAAGGGTAGGGCCAGTCCATTATTTGATGGCTTTCGGCGCCAGGAGCCTCGGGGACGGGGGTGCAGCACTGCAAGTGCACTGCACCACGCCGCGCGAAATTTGAGTTGCCTGCCGACAGCCGTGGTGAGACCACTCCGGCACTCCAATGGAGGCGGTCGGCGCAGTCGGCCTCGCTTGCAGTTTATAATGCTGGGTGCGGCCTGTTCTTGTTGGGGTAGGGCTCCATCCCATCTCCGCAGGGAGGGCGCGGCGGGGCGCGGCGGGGCGCGGCGGGGCGCAGCGGGGCGCGGCGGGGCGCCTCCCTCACCCACGCCGCCACACTGCACACCCTGCACTGCACCGGGAACCGGGACGGCGGCCCTCCAGTGTTCCGTCGCTCCGTCTCTCTCGCACCCGCGGGGCGCGCCGCAGCGCCGCAGGGCTGCGAGAGGGACAGAGCGGCGTCTCCGCAGACAGCGTTAGACCGACACCAGCGTGGCCTCGGCGGCGTGATGCGACTCGCGACGCCCGGATCGCCTGACTGACTGATATGAGTTGAACGCGCCGCGCCGCACCGCCAGTCTGTCCGCCACTTTCCCCTAAATTGCGGCCCATTCCGGGGCGGAAGGGCGGGTCGGTCGGCAGCACGCAACGGCACATGTGCCTTCGCCGCCGCCGACGCCGCCGCCGACGCCGCCGCCGACGCCGCCACCACCTCGACCTCCATGGAGGTCTTGCAAGACGACGACGCGCAGCGCAGTAACGGCTTCCAATGATGTCCCGACATCAGCCCCACGTGTACTGTACACCGCTGCCGCTGCAGCCGCTGCCGCGTGCGCCGGCCCGCAGAGTGCACAGTGTAGTTCACCGCGCGCCGCGCCCAGGTCGGTAATGACGCGGTGCCTGCGCTGTGTTTCGCGGGGCCCTCGGCGCCACGTGGGGTGGGCCTCCCTCCCGCCGCCCCGCGCCGCGCCGCCCAACCCCGCCGGAGGGACCCGCTGACGTGAGAAAGCGCTTTGTAAAAGTCCGTGTTCCTCAAGCCCTTTCACTCACCCCTAGCAAAGGCCCCTTCCCCTTTCCCCTCACCGGTCCTTTCACCTTCACCGCGCTCCGCAGGGGCCTGTAGCGCGCCCACAAACAACACAGCTCATAGGCAGCTCGCCCCGCCTCACACGCACACGCACTCACAGACGCACGGACACACGCAGACAGCGAGGACAATCGGTCGGTGGAGAACCAAACCACGGCGCCAGACGAAAATCGCGCGCGCCTCCTCGTGGCGCCTTTGCCTCGCCTCTCGTGCTCTCCATCGGCTGGCCTGTCTCCATGGCCTCGCTCCAGCACGGCCGGTTCCGAACGACGTTTCTGGACGCATCATAGCACCGATGGATTCAAGGGCAACACATTGGTAGACCGGGCGGCTCTGTACCACCGGTAACCGTCAATGGGGTGATTCCAGTCCCATTCGACGAATACAGAGCTCGATGGGTCGGTGGCGCGTCCCGCGCCGCGAGCTGCAAGGACGAACGAAAAACAACAAGGGCGGCGGATCGGGTAATCGGAGCGCGGCGGAGCAGCAAAGCGATTCCCTGTCTCTCTCGCACTCCTGGGGCGAACCGTGGGGGTGCGACAGAGACAGGGGGGCAATGCTCGGCAGCAGCCTGTTGACAAAGCAGGCGGCGCCTGGAAGCACGTGTGCGATTCCAATTCCTCTTTCATTACGCGGTGGCTCGGCGAGCAGGGCGCCAAGGCCTAGTCCAGGCCGTGCCTCCTGGAGGCCCTGGAGGCCCCGGAGGCGCCCTGGAGGCCCTGGAGGCGGCGCGGAGCTAGGCCCCGGGCCTCGGCTCGACGTGCTTCGCTTGCTCGCGCAACCCGGCCGTGAAAACGGCGACGTGGCTCGGCGATATCTGAGGCAGCGCGGCCCGCTTGTATACACTGATTCCTTGCCGCGCGTCGTCGCTCTGTCTTTCTCACGGCGCGAGAGCGAGGGAGACCGCGCGCCGAGAGTGAGGCTCGGAGTCTGGCCGCGGAGGCGGCGCTCTATTATTGCCACAGAGGCCCTACAGCACACGGCCCACACGCGAGCGCGCCCCTCAACACGTCCACGCCCGGAGCGACGAGAGGTTTCCGCTGAATCAGCCATCCATCGGCAATCGACAACCCGAGCGCCGGGCGGGTAGGCAACCCATCACACGCCCACGCCGTACGTTGGGTTGCCTACCCTGGGGGTGCCGGGCGTCCACCATGCACACTGCGGACGCTCCCCAGCGCGCGCGCCTTTTGATTGCCGGTGCCTGGGTTGTCATGAGCCCCCGCCGCCTCCTCCTGGAAGGCCCGCGTGGAGGTCCCTCTGGAGGCAAAGCAAGGCGGCCCGCTGCAGTTCAATTAATTTTTCCGGCACAGACCTGGGGTATGGGCGGGTGGGGTGAGGAAGGTGAGGAGGGAGGACGACGACGAGGCGAAACACTGGGACCGCCGCCCCTCGGCGAATAAGGCCGAGGACTAAATAATAAGAGTGAAATCGAGCTGAAAATAATAATAATAAAACTGGGAGAACAGAGCGGGGGCGGGGGCGTTGTTGGATCATAATCAATCTTCATTTCTTCGTTGCTGTGCGCCGCGCCACGGGCAGCTGCGGGCTGGCCGCCACCATGGGCCGCCGCCATCGGCCGAAAGTCGTTTTTGTCGATCTGCCTCCCTCACACTTATAGGGTGTATTAGGTATGAGAGAGACAGAGCGACGAAAACTACGCTGCTTCGACTGGCTTGGCTTGACGCGCGCGACTGTCGATCCGTCCCGAGGGGGAAGCAACTCAAAAATTTTGTGTACGTTTTACAAAATTTTCTGAATTTTTTTAAAATTTTTGAGAATTTTCAAATTTCTATAATTTTTAGAAATTGTGTAACTGTTTTAAAATTGCCAAAATTTAGGATTTTTTTAAAAAAATTTCTTCAAATCTTCGAGGCTCGATGGGACTTCCCCCTCCCCTGTCCTTCCGCGCTGAGACAGCGCCGTGCGTCACGCCGTCACGCACACCACGGCACGCACGCGGACGCACGCGCACGCACGCGCCGGGCTTGTTCTCTGGAGTGAATATTGGTCGCCGCGGCCTGGAGGGAGAGAAAGAGATAGAGGCAGAGTTAGAGACGGGGGCAGGGGTGTGAGGAGTGGGCGGGGCGAGGTGACGTGACGGGACAAGCCGGAGGCCGAGAAAGATTGAAGGAGGCAGCGCAGGCCGCGCGCAATGGGAAAGTGGAAAAGTTTTGTGGCGGCGAGAAAAAAACGCAGCGCGCGATGAAAAAAAATAACAAAAAAAAACCATCTTGTTTCGGGGAAAGGTTTGCAAGACGTCACACACGCGCACGAGTGAACGGACAAAAACGAAATCGATTCTTGGAAGACTCGGTTTTTTTTTGTTACCCTGGCAAGACGTAAATTCTTGGCGTCCTCGGATTGATCGCAACGCGAAGTGCTGAGTCAGGCGAAAGGCGAGTATCGCGACGCCGTCCCGGTGGAAGCGTTTCAGAGTGTTACCGCCCCACAGCAGGGGGCACGCAAGGCAGTCTCACACTCACTCACTGCATAAAACGCAAAGAGACGCCGCCGTTCTCCGAGCTGTTCAGCACGCGCCATTGTCACCGATAAATAGCCTGAGAGAAGGACGGCTCACGCAGCTCTCACCGAGCACTGCCAGAGCTTCGGCAATGCTCGATGAGGGCTGCGTGAGAGAGTAGGACGGCTCACGCAGCTCTAACCGAGCACTGCCAGAGCTTCGGCAATGCTCGGTGAGAGCTGCGTGAGCCGTCCTTCTCTCTCACGCAGCCCTCACCGAGCATTGCCGAAGCTCTGGCAGTGCTCTGTGAGAGCTGCGTGAGCCGTCCTTCTCTCTCACGCAGCCCTCACCGAGCATTGCCGAAGCTCTGGCAGTGCTCGGTGAGAGCTGCGTGAGCCATCCTTGCAATTTAAGAGGCTCCGCGGATCGTCGGCGGATCGGTTTTGCAATCCAAGAGGCTCCGCGGATCGTCGGCGGATCGGTTTTGCAATCCAAGAGGCTCCGTAGATCGTCGGCGAATCGGTTTTGCAATCCAAGAGGGTCCGCGGATCGTCGGCGGATCGGTTTTGCTATCCAAGAGGCTCCGCGGATCGTCGGCGGATCGGTTTTGCAATCCAAGAGGCTCCGCGGATCGTCGGCGGATCGGTTTTGCAATCCAAGAGGCTCCGCGGATCTTCGGCGGATCGGTTTTGCAATCCAAGAGGCTCCGCGGATCGAGCCCTCACCGAGCATTGCCGAAGCTCTGGCAGTGCTCGGTGAGAGCTGCGTGAGCCGTCCTTCTCTCTCACGCAGCCCTCACCGAGCATTGCCGAAGCTCTTGCAGTGCTCGGTAAGAGCTGCGTGAGCCGTCCTTCTCCCTCACGCAGCCCTCACCGAGCATTGCCGAAGCTCTGGCTGTGCTCGGCGAGAGCTGCGTGAGCCGTCCTTCTCTCTCATGGAGCCCTCACCGAGCATTGCCGAAGCTCTGGCAGTGCTCGGTGAGAGCTGCGTGAGCCGTCCTTGCAATTTAAGAGGCTCCGCGGATCGTCGGCGGATCGGTTTTGCAATCCAAGAGGCTCTGCGGATCGTCGGCGGATCGGTTTTGCAATCCAAGAGGCTCCGCGGATCGTCGGCGGATAGGTTTTGCTTTCCAAGAGGCTCCGCGGATTGTCGGCGGATCGGTTTTGCAATCCAAGAGGCTCCGCGGATCGTCGGCGGATCGGTTTTGCAATTCAACAGGCTCCGCGGATCGTCGGCGGATCGGTTTTGCAATCCAAGAGGCTCCGCGGATCGTCGGCGGATCGGTTTTGCAATCCAAGAGGCTCCTCGGATCGTCGGCGGATCGGTTTTGCAATCCAAGAGGCTCCGCGGATCGTCGGCGGATCGGTTTTGCAATCCAAGAGGCTCCGCGGATCGTCAGCGGATCGGTTTTGCAATCGAAGAGGCTCCGCGGATGGTCGGCGGATCTGTTTTGCAATCCAAGAAGCTCCGCGGATCGTCGGCGGATCGGTTTTGCATATCCAAGAGGCTCCGCGAATCGTCGGCGGATCGGTTTTGCAATCCAAGAGGCTCCGCGGATCGTCGGCGGATTGGTTTTGCAATCCAAGGGGCTCCGCGGATCGTCGGCGGATCAGTTTTGCAATCCAGGAGGCTCCGCGGATCGTCGGCGAATCGGTTTTGCAATCCAAGAGGCTCCGCGGATCGTCGGCGGATCGGTTTTGCAATCCAAGCCCTTACCGAGCAGTGCCGAAGCTTTGGCAGTGCTCGGTGAGAGCTGCGTGAGCCGTCCTTCTATCTCACGCAGTCCTCACCGAGCAGTGCCGAAGCTCTGGCAGTGCTCTGTGAGAGCTGCGTGAGCCGTCCTTCTCTCTCACGCAGCCCTCACCGAGCATTGCCGAAGCTCTGGCAGTGCTCGGTGAGAGCTGCGTGAGCCGTCCTTCTCCCTCACGCAGCCCTCACCGAGCATTGCCGAAGCTCTGGCAGTGCTCGGTGAGAGCTGCGTGAGCCATCCTTGCAATTTAAGAGGCTCCGCGGATCGTCGGCGGATCGGTTTTGCAATCCAAGAGGCTCAGCGGATTGTCGGCGGATCGGTTTTGCAATCCAAGAGGCTCCGTGGATCGTCGGCGAATCGGTTTTGCAATCCAAGAGGCTCCGCGGATCGTCGGCGGATCGGTTTTGCTATTCAAGAGGCTCCGCGGATCGTCGGCGGATCGGTTTTGCAATCCAAGAGGCTCCGCGGATCGTCAGCGGATCGGTTTTGCAATCCAAGAGGCTCCGCGGATCTTCGGCGGATCGGTTTTGCAATCCAAGAGGCTCCGCGGATCGAGCCCTCACCGAGCATTGGCGAAGCTCTGGCAGTGCTCGGTGAGAGCTGCGTGAGCCGTCCTTCTCTCTCACGGAGCCCTCACCGAGCATTCCCGAAGCTCTGGCAGTGCTCGGTGAGAGCTGCGTGAGCCGTCCTTGCAATTTAAGAGGCTCCGCGGATCGTCGGCGGATCGGTTTTGCAATCCAAGAGGCTCTGCGGATCGTCGGCGGATCGGTTTGGCAATCCAAGAGGCTCCGCGGATCGTCGGCGGATAGGTTTTGCAATCCAAGAGGCTCCGCGGATCGTCGGCGGATCGGTTTTGCAATCCAAGAGGCTCCGCGGATCGTCGGCGGATCGGTTTTGCAATCCAGGAGGCTCCGCGGATCGTCGGCGAATCGGTTTTGCAATTCAAGAGGCTCCGCGGATCGTCGGCGGATCGGTTTTGCAATCCAAGCCCTTACCGAGCATTGCCGAAGCTTTGGCAGTGCTCGGTGAGAGCTGCGTGAGCCGTCCTTCTCTCTCACGCAGCCCTCACCGAGCATTGCCGAAGCTCTGGCAGTGCTCGGTGAGAGCTGCGTGAGCCGTCCTTCTCTCTCACGCAGCCCTCACCGAGCATTGGCGAAGCTCTGGCAGTGCTCGGTGAGAGCTGCGTGAGCCGTCCTTGCAATTCAAGAGGCTCCGCGGAACGTCGGCGGATCGGTTTTGCAATCCAAGAGGCTCCGCGGATCGTCGGCGGATTGGTTTTGCAATCCAAGAAGTTCCGCGGATCGTTGGCGGATCGGTTTTGCAATCCAAGAGGCTGCGTGAGGGGCCTGGCCTTCTGCGCTGCCTCCAGAGAGCCTTGGGAAGGCTCCGTCTGGGCTGCGTGAGGGGCGCCCAACGCAGCCTTTACAGAGCTTTGGGAAGGCTCCGTCAGGGCAAACCATGTACTTCGGGGCCTGCGTCTCCATGGTTTTGCGCCCCGCTCAGACACGCTACTCCGAGCACGGCGTCGGCGCGGCGTCGGCGCGGCGACAGGGGCGGCGTCGGCGCGGCGTCGGCGTGGCGACAGGGGCGATGACGGATGCGGGAGGGTTGGGGTGGAGGTTACATCCCCACTTCCCTACGGTAGCTGTGGTGTTCCATTATTTCGAAAGCCCCATTCAATCTGTGGGGAAGGGACTGAGCTGTGTGCTCCCCTCCCCCTCCGCTCACCCACCCCTTCCCGGAACACCGACAATACACCTCGCGTATGCCATTCGACGCAACCCGCACAACAACCTACATTTCCCCGTGCGATTCCAGAGCCAGCGGTATTCGTGTCCGCCAGCTGGCCCGGGGCGTGGCCGGGGAGCAAGGAGGAAAAGGGGGAGATAGAGAGTGATGGCGTAAAAGAAAAGTAAAATCCGAAGTGGAAGTCCTGCCATAACTGAACAGTCGCCCCCGCGCACGGAACTCCTCCCAAGCCCCACCTTCAAGTGTCATAACCCATTACGGCGCCAGGCTGGGGCAGCCCTCGTCCGATTCGCCCTCCCCCCTGCCCCTCCACTTTTTGTGGCGCTTCTCAAGAGGAATTACACGTGCCTCGTAGTGAAAGGCGCGCCTCGTTGTGGCGGCGGCACAGGTGTGTGTGCTTTGGCACTGTGTGCGCGTGTGAGAGGGTAACATTACACACCACACGCCGCGCCGCACGCCGCGCCGCACGCCGCGCCGCACGCCGCCGCAGCCCCTGCCCCACTCACACACGCACACAACAAGGGCAGGATGGAATAACGCTCGTGTAAATACATGGATGGCGCACGGAAAATGTATTTTCGAGTCGGCGCGCGTTGTTATTGTTTTGCGTTTCGATGGCTTCGGGAATCTCTCCCTCTCTCCCTCTCTCTCTCTCTCTCTCTCTCTCTCTCTCTCTCTCTCTCTCTCTCTCTCTCTCTCTCTCTCTCTCTCTCTCTCTCTCTCTCTCTCACCGTAAATTGGCCGCATGCACACTGAGCAGACGGATGCCTCCGCCGTGCGACAAGATGACCGCCGTAACAACGGTGGCTAACAGTGCCCTAAAAAAAGGCAGGGGGGGGGTCTGGCAGCGCCTTTTAGGCCCGGGCGCTCCGGTACTCATATATCACGGCGATCGCCTTACTGAATGCCGCGTTGCTTGCGCCGCAACCTCGCCGATTGCCATGAAAACGCAACCAGATGACGGCGATGACCTCTTGGAGCTCTAAGAAGCAATCGCATTGTTGGCATGGCAACGTCCGGCCTCGCGCGCTACGCGGAGCGCGACGCCCAACTTCCGGTTTTCACTCGCCGCTCTCTGGCCGTTCCAAGTGGGGCCGCGGCCTCTATGGGTCCGCACAGAGCCGCGTCGTCCCGCCCCTCTCGCACCCCGACCCCAACGCGACGGCCCGCGAGAGAGACTGGGCGGCGGGCTGGCGGGCTTCGGTGCTGCAGCGCGGGAACGGCTTACGAATGAGTTTCTGTGTTTTGGCGGGACTCGGTCTCGGCGTTGTGTGTTCGCGTTCGCCCGCCCGCCCCGCCCCGCCTTTATCATGGCAGGACTGCGCCAACGCACGCAACAAGGAGAAGGAGGAGGAGGGCCGTGCCGCCGTCGAGGGTCGGCTTCGGCTCCGTAGTCAAAGTATCCGCCGGGAGCCAGCGGAGCGGATCGCCATCAAACTTACTGGGCAGCGCCGCAGCGCGCCTGGCCTCAGTCAAGGCGCTGGAGGCGGCCCAAGGGGGAAACAACTCAAAATTTTTGTGTACGTTTTTTTTTAAAAAATTCTTGAATTTTTTTGAATTTTTTGAAATTTTTGGTGTTTGGATATGGGAAACGGTGTTCCCGGGCGCTGGCGATCGTGTTTAACTAAAAATAAATTTAAAAAAATGGAACTCTACACCCCCTCCCCAGTCTTAATGGGGAGGCCTCCTGCTTTACTTCGGTGTTCGGGATGGGAACCGGTGCTATCAGGTAACTGGGGTTAATCCGATCCAGCGACTTCGATATCGTACGCCGGGGGACCCAGTAGGACCCGAGGACGCCGACACGCCTCAAACATGGGCAGAGTAGAGTAAGGCAGAGACGATAGAGAGACAGAGAAAGAAAGAAAGAGAGAGAGTAGTTTTGGGAGCTTTTGTTTGCGCAGGCTGGTCGGTACCCAAATGGTACACCCGCTGTCCGGCGCTCCCAGACCCGAACATGCAGTCAGTGGGCCAGCTTCAAAGGACTTATCAACTCCATCCGACGAATCGAAATGGACCCACTCGCGACCAATCTCGAGTGGCTGGCTCGATCGGGGATCGAACCAGTGCCGAGGCCAATCCGCCGAAGCGGACTGCTTTTTAGACACCCGGGTGTAATGGCCTGGATTGAGCCTAGACCACTACACCACCCTGACTTGCACGTCTGCCGAGTGTTGGACGACGGGTTTGAGTCGCAGTGGGAGGAAGCCAGTCGAAAAATGAAAGGAGATGTCGGGATTCGATCCCTGGACCTTCATGTCGGGGTCGGACGCCTTAACGCCATCAGCCACCACGGCTCATGTCTGACGCCGATTGAAGCGGGTTCTTGACGCGACAATGAGCAGCGGTCAGAGAAAAAAGTTGTGAAGTAATAAGATTTGAACCGCCGATTCCTCGTACCGGGAACTCGACGCATCGGCACGTCGAGCCACCACGGCAGATAATGGAGACTGCGCATTGCTGTGCCTTTGAAGCACACTGGGGAGGGCAGTGAAAAATAATCAATGTTAGGTCGGTCCTAGACGATTAATCTTCAAAAATTTTCAAATTTTCAATAAAACTTTTCAAATTTTTTTAAATTTTTTAAATTTAATTTTTGGTGCACATGCGTTTGACCAGTTATTTCCCCCTCGAGGCGGCCAGCCCGAGCAGGCAGACCGAGCAGGCAGCGCAACAAGAAGGGCGCATTCGTTGTGGCGCTGTCCGCGCCACTTGACAATAATACTTCTTGGCGCCGCGGGCTTCTTTTTGATTTGGCGTGGTGGGCAGTACACTCGGCTCTTGAGCTCCCCGCGACCATAATCTCTGCGCTGCCGTCGGATTGGAGCGCGCCGAGGGTAGCTCACTCATTCCGAAAATCGTCTCTCTCGCACGTAGGGCGTCCCGCATGGGTGCGAGAGAGACAGACTCTCGGAATCGTTGAGGCTCGGGAGGGGAGGCCGTCCACGTCGGCGGCTGCGTGCTTTACGCCCTTGGGGCTGGTCATGATGCCTGCTTGACCTGCACGTGACTCGCCGCCCACGACAACCCGGAGAGAGAGATAGAGAGAGAGAGAGAGAGAGAGAGAGAGAGAGAGAGAGACAGACAGAGAGAGACAGAGAGAGAGAGAGAGAGAGAGAGAGAGAGAGAGAGAGAGAGAGAGAGAGAGAGAGAGAGAGAGAGAGAGAGAGAGAACCTGCGCAGCGCCTTCCGCCTGTTCTCTTCTTAATCGCGGCGGGTCATTAGTGCGTGCCTCCCCCTCCATTGTTGTTGCGCTGGTGATGACATTACTTGTTTATTGGCGTCCGGGCCAGCGCCGCAACGACGCGACGCCGCCCCACCGCGCGAACCCCCAAAGAGAACATAAACTTTGTTTGCGAGAGGCCGGAAAGCGCGGGCTCCGGGCGCGCGGCCCGTCCCGCCGCGGTGGTGCGCGTCGCGGGTTGCCGGCCCCGCATCGTCGGGCGCTCCTCCCCGCCGGCGCCGAGAATGTGCTGCTTGCTGTCCCGGCGGCCGGCGGGAAGCCTCGCCGCCGGCAAATGAATATTCTACCCGGGTACCGCTGCGGTGTGGCGGTGTGGGGGGGAGGGTTACGGAGAGAGAAGGAGAGAGAGAGAGAGAGAGAGGGAGAGAGAGAGAGAGAGAGAGAGAGAGAGAGAGAGAGAGAGAGAGAGAGAGAGAGAGAGAGAGAGAGAGAGAGAGAGAGAGGGGGGGGGGCGTCGAAAGACTCTGTCGCCGTGAAAAGTGGGTCACGTCTAGAGCAAGTAATATCGGAGCGGAGCAAGCGCGCGTGGCCAGACGACGCCGCGCACCTATAAGCTGGGCCGGATGAGGTCGACGGGAGCAAGGAGAGGGGAGGGGGAAGTGGGTGATGGGTGACGGAGTGGAGAGAGAGAGAGAGATTTCCCGTCGTCATTTTGACACCACCTGCAGATCGACGCGAGAGGACAGGCAGGCAGGGGGGCAGGTGGAAAGAAAAAACGATCCGCCAACGACCCGCGAGGGCTCTTGGAAAAAAAATAATAGATCCGCCAACGACCCGCGGGGGCTCTTGGAAAGAAAAAACGATCTGCCTTCGACCCGCAAAGGCTCTTGGAAAGAAAAATCGATCCGCCAACGACTCGCGGGGGCTCTTGGAAAGAAAACAAAAACACCCGCGAACGAAAGGTAGCAGCCTGGCTTGTTATGAGAGGACTTCTACACACCACTGATGACGTGACCAATAACAGGGTCCCTGTGGGTTCGCTCTGAGGATGCTTCTGTGGTGAGATGGAGGAACTGTAAAACATATGGCCACCAAGTAACCACTGGCTCATCAAGCCTGGAGGGAAGGGGGCCGCAATGCATCGGTGGGGTCACTCGTCCGAAAAGTGTCCTATTTAGCGACTCAGACGTGTCTCGAATTTTGGCCGCCCGCACCGGTCCTCTGGCCCACTGTGCGACGTGCCGACGTGGCGGCGCGTAAAAGACCCGGCGAGTGGGGCGATAATTAGGCCCCGGCAAAGGTGCGCGCCGAGCCGCACCGTGCATTGTCACCGGGGGGCCTCGGCGGGGGAGCACGCGGGGGGCGGCCCTTAATTGGCACGGCGAGGATAGAGTTGGCTCCGGCGTCCCCTTCCCCTCACAGAGCCACGCGGAGCCACGCGGAGCCACGCGGAGCCACGCGGAGCCACGCGGAGCCACGCGTCCGTTAGTCGCTTTAACTCGTTTGCAGAGCTCTCACTCCTCGCGCAGCAGCACCAGCGCGTCGAGCCCCTCCTTGCGCCCTCCGGGTGGCGGCAGGCCAGACTCTAAGCAATCGGCCAAAAACTATTGCGCGATTATTTTCATCGCGAGGTCGTGCCTTGCCCTTCACGGCCCCGTGGACGCGGCAGGGGCGTTGGACTGCACTACTCATGCTTACTTTCCATCAGCAGGCCAGGCGAGGTGAAGTCAGCTCTGTTATTCCTGTGGGTCAGGACAGGCTTCACTCCCTGCTTTCATTTCCCGCCAGCAGGTGGCGCTGGCATCGTCTGGAACAGTCCATATTGGGCGCCGCCGGCTAATTCGTGTGAGGGTGTTTTTTTTTTCGGGTGGCGTTTAGCCGTTGTCATGGAGATAGGCGGTGTGTTCCCCGTGGCCGTGGCGGTGGCGTGGGCTGGCCACAAAAGGACGGAACCGGGGACAGTGCTCGTCGTTTTCGGACACGGTCTTTGATGGTAATCGCGACACACAGCCCGGCCGGCTCGGCTCAGATCGGCCACTCTGGCGCCGGCGTGATAAATCGGGCCACTTCTTTCCCGGGCGGCGGAGCAGACGACGTGATGTGAACATCGTAGACTTGGCGGCGTGCCTGTTGGGATCGGCAGGCCAGCCGTGCTCCTCCCCGCCCTGGTGCAGCCAAGCACGCTTTGCGGACAGTGTACAGTGCGGCGGGTTTCGCTCGGCGTTCCGAGAGCTCTGACAGCTCCCTTCGTTACGCAATCCCCAAGTCGTGCTCCCCGCCCCACCACGTCGCGCGGAGTTTGAGTAGCGCCGAGACGATTTCAGTGTGATTTCGGCAGCCGATCGTACCAGCAGCAGCAGCGGTTGTCAAAGCCGGAAGCCGCCCCCACCGCTGGCAGACCGCCTTCGTCGCTCTGTCTCCGTCGCACTTATCGGGCGTGCCGCCAGCGCGCGAGAGAGACAGAGCGCTGAGACGGAGCCGCTAGGGCTGCCGCCAAGCCCAACGGCAAACACGAGGCCGGCGGCCGGCCACGGAGCCACGGCGCCTCGGCCATGGCGGGGCGCAGAGTGCAAGGCACGACACCACCAGTTGCGGCCTCGTGGGTCCCGCGCCGCGCCCCGCCCGCGCCCCTCTCCACGACCACGGCGCAGCCACCCCGCCAGCCCCGCCGGTGGAGTCGCCAGGCAGTCGCTGCTGGGATGCCGGGCGGCGAGGTCGCAGCGCGCGGAGCCACGGTGCGGCGCTAGGCAGCCAGCGGCCAGCCGGCGAGACGAGCGTCAGTCCGCGGCCGCGTCAAGCAGCAGCGAGCGAACACCAGGGGCTACGAATCGCCGCAGCCGGCGTCGCTCTGCGGTCCGCCAGAGCGTCGGCGACCGGCCGGCCGCGCCGGACTCGCCAGCCGCCGCTGGGAGGCGGAGTGGCAGTGATCGGGCCATCGGGCCGCCCTTTGAGGAACACCAGCCGCGCCGGGAAACACGAGACGGCGGACGGCGCCCGGCTTTGACGCTATGGCGGCGCTGGCCGCGCCGGGACGACGCCCTTGCCGACGCGCCGCCGCCACGACGTCGCAGTGAGGCGGGCCGACGCGACGAGCACGGTGAGTGAGGCGTGGACGACCTGCCGACTGACTCCGAGAGTCGTTTTCGTCGCTCTGTCCGTCTCCCTCGCACCGATACGGGACACCCCATGAGTGCGGGAGAGACCGAACGGCGACTCTTGGAATCTGTCTGCATTGACGATTTCCGTGTCCCGGAAGGGGGGTGGGGGAGAGTTCTCGCCGTGGTGGCGCACCGAACGATGCGGCAAGAGGCGTGGAGCGCGGAGACGGCGTCGTCAGGTGAGGCGGGACGGGGTGTAATGGGCTGTAAAACGGGTCGGCGAAGGAAGGCGACGAGTGACCTCTTGACACCCACCTTCGGGTCGTCGCCGATGCCGCCGAAGATAAGCCTACACAGTGCGGAATGCGTTGGAGTGGACTTCCGGGTGGGTGGTGGGACTTGATGAGACACGTTGCTAGTACAAAGTTTCTCTCGATGATCGTTGGCGGCAGTGTGCTGTGTTTGGCGGGGTAGCCTCCCCCGGGCTGTCATCCTGATTCGCTGCTTTCCGTTCGTTTTGAAGGCGCAGCGGCAGGCCCGTGTCCGCGGGGACGCCTGCCGCCACCAGTCGCCAGCAGACTGAGAGTCGTTTCCGTCGCTCTATCTCTTTCGGACCGATAGGGGTTGCCCTGTGTTCAGAGACAGAGCGACGAGAACGGCTCTCAGCGTGGTGGGCGCCGTGCCTTTTTTTCTCTGTTGCGGTGGTGGATTCCGGGCTGCGTCTCTCAAAGAGGGTCAAAGGCACTTCTAGTGTAGCTCGCACTCCTCCACGGGCGCCCTCAATGCCCCCCTCCCCTCGCCCGCATTGAGTACGTCGTCCCGCATTCGAGGTTGCCTACCTGTCCGGGTGGGGCCCCGCACCTTATTTTCCATGTGTCACTCCCTTTTTCTTCTTGAATCCCTTTCCCTTCGAGCCGCTTCCATCCCATCACGAGGGGGCGTCTAAGGGTCTGCTTTTTTGTGTGGGCGTGTTTCGTGTGTGTGTGTGTGTGTGTGTGTGTGTGTGTGTGTGTGTGTGTGTGTGTGTGTGTGTGTGTGTGTGTGTGTGTGTGTGTGTGTGTGTGTGTGTGTGTGTGTGTGTGTGTGTGGGAGCGCGTCGGTATGGGGGCGTGTGTGAAGAAGACGAGAGGTCCAATGGCACACATGCATGAATGTTATGCTGGGCGCGTGGCGTGGCCGCGTCGTGGCCTGAGGGTGTAGAGGCGTGAGGAGGGATATCCTTGGATGTCCTGAACGAAATCCCCCCCCCTGCTGTGAGGAATACAGATGTGGTCGCTGACGCCACGACGGCGTGCAGGGGCGCCTTGACGCCGGCCGGGCCTCACGGATGGAGAGATTGCCTTCCTCGCGACGCGCCGGACGACTGCCTGCGGATCACCACATAGGTACGACTGTCTGCCCGGTCGTTTCTCTGTCTGGCAGCCTGTCTGTCCGTGCGCCGTGCGTGCGTGTGCGTTGCTGAGGGCGTGTGTGATACCATATGATAATCCGCGGGCTCCGCTAAGACGCCTTTGGGCCGGGCCCCGTCGCCAAGCTGTGCCAGGCATTTCAAAGAGGCCCCCAAGCCCTGCCAAGGGTCACAAGTAGGCCCCGTCCTCGTCGGAGAGCCGAGCGTAGAGAGCCGAGCGTAGAGAGCCGAGCGTAGAGCGCCGCCGAAACCGAAGGGACTCCGGAAATGAGGCCCTCGTTGTGGGGGATGCGTCCGCTTCGACGGCCACGCGGCCCACGTGTCACGCATGTCACGCCGCCGCGGCAAAAGTGGGCCAATGAGGCTCTCTCTCTGACTCCCTCTGACTTTCGGCGCCCACCGCGTTGTAGTAGAGTTGTTAGTCTCGCGGAAACAGGTTTATTCCTTCGGCACGGACTTTTAATTTCCTCTGCGAGGGCCGCGGGGCCGCACCGCGGACAAGGCGCAGGCAATCGAGTCCCTGATGCAGGTGGGAAGTGTCTCGCCTCGCCGCACCGCGCTGACAGCGACCAAAGTGCGGCAGAGCCAATAATATGAAGCGAGGAACCAGCGGCCCGGAGGATCGTGTTGTCGCTGTCGCACTCGTGAGGCGTCCCCTACGGGTGCGAGAGAGGCAGCGCCACCCAGGCTGCCTCTCGGTTTATGACTTGGCGGCCCGGCCAACTTGCCAAGCACGGCGATGAAGAGAATGGGATTTGCCGTTTTCGGATAAAAACAAACAAAAAGTGAACCTAACGACACGCCATTCTGGTTTGTGTGTGAACGTGCATGCGCGGTGTAAATTTCATACTCGCCGTGTCTGCCTGTCCGTCCGTCCGTCCGTCCGTCCGCGATCGCTTGGCTTTGGCGCCGCTGACGGCAGCCCCGCGAGCCGACGCCGCAGTGCAGCCTCGACTGGGGATTCGAGGCCTTGGAGGTAAATCCAGCCACTCAAGCACCAGAGTCGCGGCCTCGTAGTTGAAGCATCAGCCGCGGCGGGAGGACTGGGTCGGGACTGGGGCTGCCGCCGGGCCGGCAAGGAGTCTCAAGAGGGGATCACATATTGAAGGAAAAGAGCGACGAGATGAGAGATAAGATGAGTAGCCTCGGCGTGTCGGCCCGCCGTGGGCCGTGGCGTGGCGTATCAGGGTGTTGGCAGGCGGGCTTGATGCGTGGCAATCAGCCACCCCTCCCCTCTTCATCTCGTGTATGTCTGAGGGCCGTGACACCGTTAGGAGGCACAATAAACACCGGGAATCAGAGATTGCGTCTCTTGATCCTCTTACGGGGATTGCAGTGATTGATGTGGCCGTAAAAGGCAACGCTGGCCCGCTCGCGCTCCCTCACACACACCGACCTAAACTGGAGGCGACTCATTGTGGAGTAAAAAAAAATTCGACGCCAAAAAGGTTTGAATACGATGTTCCCAATGGGAGTCTCCGACCAGCTTCGGTGAACGGGGTCTCTGATTACCGGTGTTTATTGTGCCTCCTAACGGTGTCACGGCCCACAGACGCAGTCACAATTCAACGCAAGCATTCCCAATGTCTTCAGAACGAGACCGAACACCTCGCGCTCGGACTGGAACCGGACCGACAGCTTGTGGCACCCTCTCAGCCCGCCCTCGCACGCGCGCGCGCGCGCGCACACACAGAGAGAGAGAGAGAGAGAGAGAGAGAGAGAGAGAGAGAGAGAGAGAGAGAGAGAGAGAGAGAGAGAGAGAGAGAGAGAGAGAGAGAGAGAGACAGACAGACACACACAGACAGACACAGACACTGGCCATAGCGTCAAGCGCCGGTCGGGAAGCAGAGCGTCGCTTTCGTGCTCTCTCGCTCTCGCGCGCGTTTATGCTGCGCCGTAAAAAGGATGAAAATTATTCGTGTTCATTTTGGAGCTGGGGATAAAAACGCGTCGAGTGGGGCGCGACAACGCGACCCGCGGCGCTGCCCCCCCCCCCCTGCTTCTCTCCAGTGCTGGGACAAGCTCTCCATTTCCCACGCGAGCATTACTGTACGGGCCGCGCGCGCTCACACAATGCAAACAACGACATGGTTCACCATTCAGAAAAACCTTCACCGCCGCCACCGACGCCTATCTCTGTCGCTATCAGATTTCACCACACACCTGCCCCCCCCCCCCCGGGCCGCCCTGCGCCCCGCTGGGAGGAGTTTCAATTCGCAACCCGATGCCGCGCCCGACAACGCCACTAGAAGCAGCGTTAATTTCTATAGAAAATGAATCGGACTTCATTTTTAGCTGGCTTGGGAGAGGACACCCTGCTTGCCCTCTCTCTCTCTCGCTCTCTCTCTCGCTTGATATGCATTCCACGACATGTGCCCCCGCCTCCGTGAATCATGCGCCGTGTGAGATGCACTCAGCAGCCCCCCCCCCCACATTTACCTAATTTATGGATGGCTCCGAACCATGCCGGCGGCCGTGGCATGACCGGCGCCCACCTCGCCCGCTGTACCACGGCCACCATGCCACCAGGCCACCACCATCTCCCTCTAATCACCACGCCAGCTCACCCCATCACCGCGGAGTTTCCTTTCAGCGACCAAGAAGGCGTGGGTTTTCATCAGCAGAATGCTCCACCCTCACCCTCCCCGTCCAGCCTCGTGGCGTCGGCAGGCCGGCCTCGGCGCCCATGTGCTGGCCGCTGCCCTGGAGCCGCTGGAGCCGCTGGAGAGAGCGCTGGAGCAAGCCGGAATGGCGGCCCCGCCGCCGTGCGGTGTGCCAACTTGAAACCGCGCAAAGCCACGGGCATCGCAAAGCCACCGCGGAGCAAGGCAACTGCGTCCGCGCGCGCGTGTGTGTGTGTGTGTGTGTGGGGGGGGAAGGGGTTTACCACCACGACAGTTGGGCAATAATACCGCCGACCAACATGACTCATCCCCGTGAGTGTTCATCTCTTAAAAACAACAAGCTGAGGCGAATATCGAGCCGCACAGCAGCACGACACGACGACGCCGCCGCACTGGCCAAGCACTGCAGCGGGCGATGGTATCTCGTCGAGTAGTTTCCTTGCCGGCGTCACCCTGGGCGGGGCGAGGTGGGGGAGGCCTCCTTTTACGTACGGTCCATCCCTGCACCTCAACACGGCCCCGGCCGCCTCGCTGCCCCGGCGCCCCGGCCCCTCGAGCAGTCTGGCCTCTCGGATCTCATCACCTGATAGGCCGGCCGGCCGCGCCCGCCCTTGCGGACGAACCTGTTTTATTCATCGACTCGCTATGCACTTGCCCTGCATCGCCGGGGCCGCGCCCGGCCTGCGTCCGCTCGAATCGGACTGTCGTCGGTCTTGAACTTGCACGGGCGTCCCGACGGCGCTCCTCGTCGCTTTGTCCCTCTCGCCCCATGGGTGCGAGAGAGACAGCGACGAAGACGACCCTCGGGATGAGTCTGCTGTGTGGCTGCTGCTGCCCCAGCTTGCACTCGCACCGCACCTGGATTGCCTCCGGGGCGCGCGGCGCAGCGCGCGCGGATTGCCTTCGCCTCTCTGTGCATTAATCAAGCAAGGCCGGCCAGCTTCTCCGCTCCGCCGCTCTGTCACTGCGGCGCTGGCGGCGCTGGCGGCGCCGACTGGCAGGGCTGGCGCCGGGAGATACCGGGCTCCACGCTCTCACGGCTCTGGCGGCGCGTCAGCTCCGCTCACCGACAATTGCAGGGACGTTGACGGAAGTACGCTGCGGCCGTGCACGGGGTGGGGCAGGACGGGGCGGGGCGGGGCGGGGCGGGGCGGGGCGGGGCGCGGCGGCCCCTTAGCCTGCTTACGCCTCGCCACTGCGCTCCTTCGGCCCTTTGTCGCTGATTAAGCAGGGGCCATTTATTCGCAGCTTTTGTACAACGAGCCGCGGCGGCAGTGCCATGATAATGAGCGCAATAAACACGATGAGAGTGGAGGCGGCGGTGGAGAGAGAGAGAGAGAGGAAGGCTTTGCGTAGGCAGCAAAACCTTTTCTATTTTTAGGCGTTGCGTTGAGCCGACTGAATTCGCGACAGAAAATAATGCGGGTGCGGGGCTGTGCACGCGGCGCTGCGGCGGGGGTCCCTCCTCCCCGCTCCCCCGGGAAAATATCGGCGCAGCCGCTTTGAAGGTATACAGCCCTACACCCCCACCCCGTCCCCGGATGCGCGCCTGGTTCATCCCGTTCGAGGCCGAGCTGGCCACCGCGGCGGCCGAGGCCGTCAGCGCCAAGTGGATGCGGTCTTGCCTTCCTTGTTTTACTTCCACTCGAGCGGCCGGCCCGGGCAGAGCCAGCGAGCGCGGCCCGGCATCAGCGCCGCCGCCACTCCTCGCTCCGTGAGGGACTAACTTTGTGTCCTTGCTCCGGACAGCTGGATTAGACGGGAGCAGAGAGATCACGGCTTTCTTTGACTGGCCTCGCCGCGTCGCGCTGCCGGAGCTGTCCCACTCGGACTTATTGCCGGCCAGGCGTGGCGCAGCCTGGCGTAGCCTGGCGTAGCCGTGGCAGGGAAAGGCTTCGGCCGAGCTTGACAATAAAGTGAGGGGTGGGGGTGGGGGCGTCGAACGGAGGGCCGCCAGATCTGCAGGCCTGGCCTGCTGGCCGGAGTGTAGTGGCAACAACGGCCGGGGAAATGGAAGCCCCCCCACGATAAGATCGCTGTTTACCGGCCTGGCTGGCTGCCGGGCTGGCTGCCGGGCTGGCTGCCGGGCTGGCTGCCGGGCTGGCTGCCGGGCTGGCTGCCGGGCTGGCTGCCGGGCTGGCCGCCCAGTGTATCTCCCCGCGCCAGGCGTGTCTTTCCCTCGCAGGCACGCCGGCCGCTCATTGAGTGAATGGCGATGGCCCTGATTAGGGTCGCGCTGAGCGAGCCCGCTGCACGACCCTCCGACCCGCCGGCCAGCGAGGTCGCGTTGGGTCGGCCTTGGGTCGGAAGCGTTCCCGCCGGCACCGCGGGAATAAACCTGGACACACACAATTAACCGGCAATCAGGACGCAAACACACCCGGGGCGGTGTTAGGCGGGCCGGACCGCCGCGGCGCCACACCGCCGCGTATTGCGCGCTCCATTGCGCGCCTTCTCCAGGAGATGGCTCGCTGGAGAAATGGCTGGAGACTCCAGCAGTCCGTCACGCCGCGCCGTGGGACGCTGGGACTGCATGGAGTCTGACTCCTGGAGTCATCAGTCGATCCGGCCAATCTCGTTGCTCTCATCTCGGCATCCCCCTCCCCCCCCACCCCTCCCCTCCCTGCCGGCTGCGCCTTCATATTTCCGAGAGCCCCTCCGGCTTGTTTTCGCCGGGACATCAAACCTCGCCGCGCCACGCCCGGCGGTGCCAGAACGAAAATCCCCCGCGGGAAGGGAAGAGGGATCGATTATCACCTGTCATTCCGGTCCCTAATTAATTAATTAATTAAGGCAATTAGCGAGTTTGTTTGCGCGACGGCCAATACTATGCGATGGATGCGAGTCTCAATTCCAAATATTTTTGCGTCCCGTCTCTCCCCGTCAAGGACAGAGGCACGCCGGAATGGCGGCTGAAGGAGTGCGAATTGAAAAGAAATACCGAGTGCCAATTGATTAGAAATGCCGAGTGCGAATTCAAAGTAAATACCGACTGCGAATTAAAAAGAAATACCAAGTGCGACCGCACCGCTTACCGTCAACTTCTACCCGTCCCCGTCACATCGGCTAGCCCCAACCCTGGCTCCCAGGATACCGATCCAACCCACCAACCTCCAACAGTCAACAACTGTCTGCGGCGCCGCCTCCGCGCCTACGCAAACACGCCCACTCCCCCCGTCCGCGGCAGCGCGCCGCCACTTTGTTCTTTCTGTCCGAGGAGTGCAGGGGGGCGCAGGTGTGACACCTGCCAGCGGCGAAGCGGCGCGCCAACTTGCCGAATATCACCGCCGCCGTCGCCGAAGTTGGGCAATAGCGACGCCAGACAGCGGGCCGCGGCTAATGGCTTTTAACCTCGCATTGACTCGCATCGCGGCCGCCTCGCTCCGTCTCTCTCGCTCCCCAGTGCACAGTGGGCGACCAGTCGTGCGCATCGAATGAATTCGCGAGCGAAACACACGGACGCCGTGTGTCTCGGGTTTAGTTGACGAGTCGGCCACGCGCGGCGCGCCCGTCGCGGCGCTGTGGCTGCGGGGTGAGTTCCCCGCACCGCGCGTTTGCGTGAATAGAGAGGTTAAAAGAGATATGCCTCTCTAACGAACGCGACGACGACGCAGAGGCGCGCTGTGGCGGCAGGCCTCCACGGACGTGACCCCCCCCCCTTTTCCCCTCTCATTATTTGGGACTTGTCTCGCAGACATCCACAGCCAGCGAGTTCGCACCACCTTCCACTGCCCCCCTCCCCTTTTCCCGGAGGAATGCTGCCGGAGATTCCCGTGCAGTGCAGCGTCGAGGAGGACGGCGGCGCGCCGAGGCGAGACACGCTTGCTCAATTAATGAAAACAATGAAATTCCAGGTCGTGACAGCTGGCAGCCGGGACAGGCAGCGCGACGCCGGGGCAGGGCGATAAATTAAGACGCTGGTCGATCAGGGGCTGCCCCCCCCCCCCTCCCCTCGTGCGCGGGAGAGGGGTATTTATTGGGCCGTAAACAGTCTGTTGAAGCGGCCCGTGATTTGAGCGTCCCGGCCGGCCGTGCTGCGCCGCCGGGGGCTACGGCTCCATTTGTCGCGGAGGACGACGGGAAAGAGGGTCGAGATGTGAGTGTGAAACCCAATAGCGCCCCGTGGCAGGCAAGGCGTGCGCCGTGTGAATAGTGTGTCGTGAGGAGCATTCGCGGGGCGTTTCACGGCGGGCCGTGCGGGCTTCGCTATTCGCGGCGCGCGCCCGCGCATGTGTGTGAAAAGGCGGCATCCTTCGGTAGTGCGGCGCCCTCGATGAAGCGTTATGCTCTGCTATTGTGTGGGTAAACAGCTTGTGGCGGCCAGACTGATTCCACCAACAACGCGTCAATCAACCGTTGTTTCGGAGGCTACGACTGCTTTTCCTCCCTAGCATCCAGCCACTATGTGTATCGTTCATACTTCTTGGCAATAATAATAATAATAATAATAATAATAATAATAATAATAATAATAATAATAATAATAATAATAATAATAATAATAATAATAATAATAATAATAATAATAACAATATAGTATGCTGCAGGAAAAGTGGACGCAGCGTCCTAACGTTCTAACGACAGCCTGACGCGCTGCTGGAGGCACTGCTGGACAGATCGCTGGAGAGACGCTTCGAGAGGCGCGGCGGACACGTTGTTGAAACACGGCCTGGGCGGCGCCGCGTTCCGCATCCTGAGAGGAACCTTGGCGACGGATTGGCGGTGCAGTTTTCCTCTTTTTTTCCCCTTTTTCTCCCTCTTTTTTTTTTTTTTTTGGCAGCAGTGGAGGCAGCGCCGCCAGGACATTTCTGGGATTCCAATCAGCCGGATGTTTGGCTCGCCCAGCCGGGCCCGGCGAGCACTGAGCAAATACGCAACCCACTCACGGCCCTCTCCCTCTCCCTCCCTCCGCGCCCTCTCGCCTCCCCGAGTCCTCGCCCGCGCGTCCTTCATCTCTGTCGCATTTAAATCAGAAAGCGGCAGTGTAGGTTTCCGCCCGCCGCCCTTGTCTGCGCCAGATCGATTCCTTGATTAAATGGCGGCGGTGATGCGAGAGGGCTCGGCGGTGGCGCCGATTGACGCCTCCGTCCTCCGAGAGGCGTCGCTCTGTCTCCCTCGCACTCATGGGGAGGCAGTGTGTACGGCGACTCGGTGTGCAGCGTCAGCGCCAGGATGCAGCAGGTGGGCCGCCCCGCCGTCCCCCGCGGCCTAGCGCGCAATCCCCGATGGTGTTGCCTTGATAAAGTAAACATGGCGAGGGAGGAGCGTGGCGTGCAGGCTTAATGACGTACAGAGCCCTCACGCTCTCTTTTATATCTCAGGTGACAGCTTGAAACACGATTTGTCGTCAGGGTTTCTGTCGTAACCGTAGCGATTGTGACTGTAACTGTCCCGGAGGCGTGCATGGCTGTAACGGATTTACTGAACTCCCCCTCGACCTTGCTGCCAACGTGCTGCCGTCGTGGTGCCACTCCGCCCCTTTGAAGTCCTGCGCCAGAACCGCACGGGGCAAGGCGGCGGTGGCGGATCCCTGCGACACGATAGCCCCCTCCCCCCACACCAGAAGGCACCTTGTACCCCGGTGTCATCTCTGCCCGGGCCGGATGGCTTTACCATGTCTGCTGCACGCCCCGCGCCGCCCCGCGCCGCCCCGCTGCCACCGCCAGGCTGTGTCCTCGGGGACGCCGCGCCACGGCCTCCGCCTTGCCTCCGCCTTGCAAGGGTTGGCTCGGCCGGGTGATTAAGCGTGGCCCCCCGAGGCCGTGTCGTGTCGCCGCCCGCTCGCCCAATCATCGCCGACGTGCTCTCGCGACGCCCCACTGTCATGAGCTCCTCTCTGTTGCAGGTGACCATGGCGGGGGCGGTGCGGCTGCTCCTCGTCGGCCTGCTATGCACGTGCCTGCCCGTCCAGCCCGGTGAGTCCAGCACACGGTGGGCCAGGAGCGCCTGTGGAGTCGGGGGTAGGCAGCCCGGCCGACGGGCGCGTGGCGGCGCTGTCTACGCGCTCGTTGGCAGGGGCTTCCCTCTCGGCCCCGCTTCTTGACTTGACTTCCCACAGCGCGGCGGCGCCATCCCCCCTCCTCCTGCCTCATCATGAATTCCCCGCCGCCGTCCGATGGAAATCATGGCGATCTTTCAGGGCGATTTACTTGGCCCCAGAAAAAAATGTATTCGCGGCGTTTGAGTCGCCGCGATGACGGGCGGGGCGGGGCGGGGCGGGGCGGGGCGGGGCGGGGCGGCGCGGCGCGTAGTGGCGTGGCGACTTACTCGCCGATTTCACCGCCGCCCGATGATCATCCTCGGGCGAGGGGTGGGGAGGTCTTTTTTCCTTTTCTTTGCTCTTCTTTTCTTGTTTTTCCTCCCGTTTCCGGTCTTTCATCAGATATTGGTGGTCGTCACGTGCCTGCCGGTCCCGACCACGCTGACGACGGGGCGGAGGTCGAATATGTATGTGTGGAGTACATGTGAAAAGAGAGAGGGAAAAAATGCGATCGCGGTGCAGACCATCGTATCCTTGTCCTCTTTTTCCTTCTTCTGGCCGCTAATTGGGCGTCAGAATTAAGGGGCTCCGAGTTGAGTCATTTTTGCGTCGCCGTGTCGGAGTAAAAGATATCCCCAGCTGCTGCGGGACCCCTAATGCTGTGCCGTCCCCTGCTGGGCCTGCGGAGTGGAGCGGCATGGAGTAGCGCCCCGGAGACGGAGTGGCCCTTCTGCCGGCGTGACAGGACATTTGTAGTGGTGCCGCCGTGTGCCGCTGCTGCTGCTGCTTGCGCCCGCGTGTCGCGCAGACACACACAGACAAACAGACAAAAAGAGACACAATTGGATAGCCACCCGCATTTTCGGGGCCTCCGAGATGAGAGCCGTCTTTTGTCTCAAAATTATTATCCCCCGGAGGGCTTTTCTGTTTTGAATTTAATGTACATCCCTCTTCGCTCGCGCCGCCCTCCCCCCTCCTCCTCGGTCTCACCGCCCCGCCCGCCCCTTTTCTCTTAGCAGTGGGGCCGCGGGGTCACCTGGCCCCACCGCGCCCCGCCGCGCCCCGCCGCGCCCCGCCGCGCCCCGCCGCGCCCCGCCGCGCCCCGCCGCGCCCCGCCGCACCCCGCCGCACGGCGAAGCAGACCGCCACACTGTGCAGGGGTCTGCGTCGGGGGTAGGGCAGAGCAAGACTTGCCGCACCTAGTGGCCGGGTCCTCACAGAGTGCCATCCACTCAGGTCGGACCTTGTTACGTAATTACGTTGTGACCGGTAAGAAACGTTAGGTTTAGCCAACTTAAGTTTGACTAGTTTAAGATATGACAAACGCGGATAAATCCAAACGATATACCTGGCGGAATGTTTACGCACTCGTTTTTCCCCCCTCCGCCGAACCCTTTAGCGTTGATCGGCCTTTTCCCGAATCCAGGGCCCTGATACGGCGCTGGGGCTACAAAGTGACCACTTACGCGCCTCAGCCGCCCCGCCCCGCCTTTATGGGGCCCGTCTATTATTAACGGAGAGCGGCGTGTAGTGCAGACACATAAGTTGGCTGGGCCAAGTGGGGACTCCGAGAAACAGGCTGGGCGGGCCGTGGCTGTGGCCGTGTTTCGGACCAGTCCCAAAATAGTCGCCGCAGTTCGCACTCATTTCTCACCGCGTGATCAGCGGTGGGTTGTACAGTGGACGCGTTAGTTGCTGATGTGGCTGGCGCGCCCTTTGACAGACCGGTCAAAACGGAAGCAAGCGGTGCCGGCGCTCCCCGCACGCGCGCGCTGCCGTGACGGGGCGCGGTTACCCCGGACGGCGTTCGCGCCACCTGTCTCTCTCGCACGCCACCGAAAACGGCTGCAAGAATTTCGGAAGTGACTGGAAAAGTCGGTGACGCAGCCCGCCTGGGCCCCGCGGGCCGGCCCGCCAAATGGTGATGTACGCAGATGCACGCCACCAGATGGTGTCGCAATGATATTCCCACCGAGATATTTATCTCGCAATGGCCGCGCCGGCCGGGCCCAGAGCCGGGCGTCGAGGAGGATGAAATATGGCCGCAACTTTCCCAGCTAGCTTGCAGAAGGAGTAGTGCACCGCCGAGCAGAGCGGCTTGTCGTTCCCCAGCTTCACCTTTGCCAGCACCGCCGCCCCACACGTCTCCGTCACGCCCGGCCCACTGGGACCGTCTGTCCAGGACCCTCCCTGAACCGCATGTCCAATTTTCCATTCGTCGAAATCCATTTGGCCATGCTCACCCACACATCTATACACACAGACACACGCATACACTCACCCGAAGGGCATACGCTTGGTTACGCACAACCAATAACGAGTCGCCCACAGGGCCACACACACACACACACACACACACACACACACACACACACACACACACACACGCGCGCGCGCGCGCGCGCGTAAACGTGGCCTGCGCTGGGCATGTCGTTACGCGTACACTAAACGCACACATGCACACCCAGGCAAAGCGCTTATCAAAAAGTAGTCCCCCCCCCCCTTTTCCGAGGCTGGCCAGTAGTGGAGCACGAAACGCGTCACGACAAGCTTGTTAAGTGGAGCCGAGACCGGCAGGGAAGGCCACAGTTACTGTGTGGCCGGTGGCCTCGACACGCACCGACGTAACTCTGTAAGCGCCTGTCCGTCCGTATGTGTGCGTTAGTGTGATTGTGTGTGTGTGTGTGTGTGTGTGTGTGTGAGAGAGAGAGAGAGAGAGAGAGAGAGAGAGAGAGAGAGAGAGAGAGAGAGAGAGAGAGAGAGAGAGAGAGAGAGAGAGAGTGTTTGGCGCAGATTTGTGCGTCGCTGTGTGGACAGGCGTAGGCGTGGTGGGTCGACGACTCCCACAAAATATTACGCTCGTCACCAGGCCCGCCGCTGCGCCGCAACTCTTTGCACTCTCGCCGCACAATTTTATTTTCCTCAACAAACTGCTGCGCGGACCGAAATGCATTGCGTGTAAAATGACCTAGAAGGAGAAGCATCAGAGGAGGAACTTTCACTGTCTTGGAAAACGGAAGATGAACAAATTTAGGCAAATGCGCTCGCTCGTTTCCCGTCTCTAATCTAACAAGTTTTTTTTTCTCTTCATTTTCCTCGCCTTTTCATCCTACCAGGCCGGGTTCAACAAACAAATGAGTGGCTTCCGCAACATTAAACGCCGATTAAGTGAGTGCATGGTTGATGGCTCGGCTGATGTTGTCTCGACGTGCCGGCTGACAGTATCTCTCATCTGCCCGGCCAAAGTGCCGCCATCGTTTGTTCCTGCCTTTTATCCAGCCTCCCCCCCCCTTCCCCCTCCCCCGGGCTACGCCCCTGCAGCAGCAGCGTCCGGCCTGGGGCAGCGGTAGACCTGGAAACAAGGATGGCTCTGCGGATTGCGTTCTCTAATTCCAAGTCAATCTCCGTGACGGCTTTCTTTCCACATGCACGTGCCATGGCCAGGCTCTGCGCGTGGGGTAGCGACGTCCAGCGATCCCCGCTCCCAGCAGCCACACTGGGGACGCAGGACGCACGGATCACCATTTTTAATAAGAAAAGTTTCCCCTCCCTTTTGTAGAGTTCGAATGGGCGTCATCTTGATCCCCTCCTCCTCCCCCCCTCCCGGATGGGTGGCGCCGCGCGCTCGGCTCGGTGCACTGATCGGTTTTGCGCGGTTGCGCGACGGCTCGGCTCGACATTGTCACTCGAAACGAGACGCCAAGAAAAGGCCCAACAGCCCGGCTCGCTGGGATTCCAGAAAAGCGCGCGGATTGAATCGCACAACGCAGAAGGAAGAGCGGAGTGAGTGAGTGAGGCTATTAAAAACAGCGAAAAGTGAAGCAATTCGGGCGTTCGAACCCGGGCGGCAGCGTGCCCGTTCAGGAAGCCTGCATGAAATTTGGGTAATAATAAAGCATTCGTCGCCCAAAATTTAAGCGATGCTCAATGCTTTTGTGTGCGTGTGTGCGGGCGCGTGTGTGTGTATGTATGTATGCGTATGCGTGCGTGTGTGTCAGTGTGAGCGTGTCCATTGAATTTCTAATTAGCGACAGACAGACAAAGACCCCGGCTCACTCATTCTCCTCGAACGCTTATCGTTCTTTGCGCTGCGTGCTCTGGGTAATGGCTGCTGTTTGCTCAAGGATTCTCTGTCCCTCCCCCCCCCTCTCTCCCTTTCACACACTCACTCACTCTTCCTCACCTGGACTCTTCTTCTTGTTTCGCGTTTGCTGTCCCCCCCCCCCCAGCCCCTCCCGCCCCTTTTCCCCGGTGCGGGGTTCATGCGATAGCCTCGCACAGGGGTAGGTACATTATGATGCCACTGCGGCGTCAGCTTGGCCCCGCCCCCCCCCCCGCCCCGCCCGCCCCGCCCGCCCCGCCCGCACCGCGCGTGGCAATGCTAAAGTTATGAAAATAGTTTCGGGAGGCCTTTCTCGGCGGGGTGGCACTTCCCCGTCGCCGCGCCGCGCCGCGCCGCCACGCGTCCCAGTTTGCGGCGGGCAGGTAGTCTTCGCCTCCGCCCAGAGTCCCCGGGGTAGGTCGGGAGTGATTAAACGAGGCGGGCGTGAGCGGCAGGGACGACACTACACACGGCAACACCGCACAAACGTACGGCAAGTTTATTTCCACAGTGGAAGATTCTTGTCGAAAAATTGCCTGCAGCACCTCCCCCCCCTCTCCCCCCTCTCCCCTCCCCCACTCCCGCCTGCCCCGTGTGCGTGTAGGATGGCCTGCTCGCGCGAGAGTTGTAATGAGTTACAGAAAACTGTTTCCGCCACTTCCCCGCAGCAATGATATGCACGAGCCTCTGGCTGCGCCCTGCAGGGGCGGCCGGGGGGGGGGGCAGTGATGGTGCGGAACCGTGTTTCAGTTTGGCTGCACGATTACTGGGGTGCGGCAAGGCTCAGCACCGCCTGAAAAAATGGTTCTGTCTCAGTTTTCCTGTGACTGGGCTCACAAAGTCACCTCTTCACTTTTTGTAACTACCGATTTTTAGATAAATAAATAAATTTCAAGCATTCTAATGATGCTTTTCATTCCTTCCGCGTCACCCGGACCTTGTTCTTTTTCCGCGATTGGAAAATAAATAACTAATAATTCGGAAACAAAACGATAAGTAGTAAAGTAGATTTGCTGGTTCTTTTTATTAGGAATCGGTGGGACCGGCAGACGGACGGACGCTGCTGGCCGTGCCATGGCTCTGCAGCGGTCGCCATTGCCTGGACCTGATTTGCTTAATAAATCCCCATTAAATTTGTCCGTTTTTCCGCATGAATATTATCGCTCCACTTGGCGGGGCCCGGCGGGGCCGCTTCAGGGGGAGGGGGTCCGCTCTGGCGGGACGCATATTTGACGCGCATTCCCTGCCTTCCTTTTGGCGGCCCGAAGCCTCACTCACTCACCCCTATTACCGAATGTCATCAGCAACTCATCAGCGTGGTGAAGGAATTGGGGAAGGGGGAGGGGGCTTCATCAGCTGGGCTCTCATTACGTCGTGATGGGAAAGGGAAAGGGAAGGGGGGGGGGGGTCAGAGCCGGCTAAGTGGTGGCGCAGACATGTGTCAGGCCCCGCATTGTTGTTCTCGGCAGAGCGGCCACTCCGGTATTGGCAGAGGCGGCACGGCCGCGGCCGCCCAGACGGCGAGCCAGCCAGCCAGCCAGCCAGCCAGCCAGCCAGCCGGCCGTGCGCGCCGTATTGTTTTGCCGCCTTCCTTTGTGGTTCCCGCTCCTCCTTCTCGCGTGCTGCTCGTCCGAGCTGTGCTCGTCGCTTCGGTCTTTTCGCATTTATTGGGCAGTCGCATTGGGTGCGAGTGGGACAGAAGCACGTGTGAGCACTGTTTGGGATCAGCCTGGTGCTGTGGGCGGTGTGGGGTAACACAATGGGTGGACGATGCGGCAAAAAAAAAAAGAAAAAAAAAGAAAAGAGGAACTGATTGAGCAGCCGTGGGCAAACACGGCGAGGAAATGAGACCGTCGTGTGCGGACTTGGATTACACACGATTACCGAGTGTAGTGCACGTGCCGACCGCTGCAACCTAGTCCGAGGATCGCGGGGCGGAGGGAGAAAGAACAAGGGCCTGCCTCTCTCTCTCTCTCTCTCTCTCTCTCTCTCTCTCTCTCTCTCTCTCTCTCTCTCTCTCTCTCTCTCTCTCTCTCTCTCTTTTTATCTCTCTCTCTCTCCCGTCGGGGCTTGGAAGCCGGTCTATCAACGTCCTGCCAAGAGCACGCCCGTGTCTACAGTCGGACACTCGGTGTGGCCTGTACACGGATTCCGAGACTCCTTTTCTTCGCTCTGCCTTTCTCGCACCCATGCGCGGCGCCCCATGAGTGCGAGAGAGACAGAGCGACGAAAACGACTCTCGGAATGAGTCTGGTGCTCGGCCGCTCGGATCGCGGCGACATTATGCAAACGCTATGAAAATGGCATTCATTGAAAGACTTAAACCAAGTTAGAGCAGTGCTGTTAGCGGCCCAGCCGAGTCGATAATACGTTGTTGGTTATTTTTCCGCGGATTTTCCCTCTGCCCAGTCGCGGCCCAAGGCGATTCCCCGCCCCCTCTTCCCTCCCTTCCCCCCCACGGGCCGAACAGGTCCTTTTATTCGCGCACCGAAGTGATATTCTGGAATGCAGCGCGCAGATTCCGCAAAATTCAGCGCTCAATCGCTGTGCGCTGCCCTCGTGCCCTTCCTTGTGCCAGCAGGGGGTGGAGGGGTAGGGGGGGGGGAGCGGGGGTATCAATTCAGTGACGCCCCGCGGGCCTCAACGAATTACACCGTAGTTGAGATTTGCAGTTTGTTTTCTGCCCTGCCCTGCTGCACAAAAATCTAGTACTAACCGCTTGGTTCTTGGTGAAAAAAATAAAAATTAAAAAGGCACAAAGGAACACGGTCAAATTGCGCCAATGGTCTACGCTGCTGCAGGCCAGCCCTTGAAGAGCCGAGCCGCGAGCCGGGGAAGCGGCAGGGGGGTGGGGGGTAAGCAGCATTATGCCCAGAGCATTGTTGGCTAAATATTCAGCAGGCCACTTCATTACTTCATGGCACTCTTTTCCCTCCGCTGGGATAACCACCGCTCCTGCTATATCTTCGACGGCCACCCTCCTGCCCCCAGCCCCTGGGATACGCCCCTCACCCTTCCCCCTCCTCGGCCCTTACCTGGCTCTCACGCCGCCCTGCTGCGCGCTGTGTTGTACCGGCCCTGCCCCAGCCGGTCTACAGGCAGCCGGACAAACTGGAGTACTTTTTAACGAGCAGACTTTGGGCGTAGTTTGATATCCAAGCTATCGCTGCGACGTTATACCATGCGTACTGCAAAAGGAACGGCGGAGGCCTCGTCATTGCGAACTCGGCAGCATTCAAACAGCGAGGTCTGCAAAAAAAAAACAAAAAAAAAACAACAACGAAATGGCGGCCGGAGGAAATACTCGACAAAGTAGCGGCGCGCGGTGTTTCGCCTTAACTTGTTACGCAGACGTATCATGCTCTTCACCTTCCTAATTTATATTTTTTCCATTTTTGTTGCGGGAAGCGAAAATTTTTGCGTCACTTCGAGCGTGCGCAAGGGCATCAGCACAAAAGTTAGGCGAAAGGGAGCGCGCGCGGGCTGTTTTAATAGTGCGACCAGCCGCGACTCGGGGAAGCCAGAGCCTGGCCGGGGAACGGCGCCGGCCGGGGACCAGTCGGCACCGCTCCGCCAAAGTCGATGCGACGTAACTTCCACCCAGTACCGGCTGCGCTGCGCGGCCAGCCAAGCGGCGACCTGTGTCCTGTCTCTCCCTCGCGCCCGCATGGGCCGCCCTCGTGGAAAACACACACGCTGAGAGGAAGGAAGGAGAGAGAGAGAGAGAGAGAGAGAGAGAGAGAGAGAGAGAGAGAGAGAGAGAGAGAGAGAGAGAGAGAGAGAGAGAGAGAGAGAGAGATACAGACAGACAGACATACATACATACATAGAGACAGACAGACAGACAGAAAGAGACGCAGGCGATTCACTTCTCCCTCGGAATCACGTCGGCTGATTCCAGCCCACCTCATCACATCGCGCTCGCCGACTTTTACGCCGCGCGCCGTAAAAACGGCGGCCGCGGGCCGGCGGCAGAGGAGCCAGGCACGTGCCCAGGGTCACGTAGGAGAAGGAGGAGAAGGAGGAGAAGAAGGAGGAGTAGGTGTTTTGGCGCGCGTTTTACGACGCGCCGCCGCCGCGATGTTGATTTCTTATCGCGGGTGCGCGCGGGCGAGCGCGGCGCCTCACAGCTCACCTCGCCAGAACAAGTTTTTAACAAAGCCGGTCCGAAGGAATTGCGCGGGGCGGGGTGACGGTCCGTGCTTTCTCCAAGTTTCTTCATGAAATAAACCGGCCGAAGAGAAACTCGTGCGATTTCCCTGCTAGCATGTCTTGTGTGTGTAATTCAAGGGGAAGTAGAAATAAGGGCCGACCGGCGGACGGCGGCGCGCGGCGGGGCTCCGGTTCGTCTCCCGCTGGCTCCGGTTCGGAATTTCGTGGCGTTTCCGGGGGCCGAACTCCGGCGGGGGCGGTGGGGCTACGTTATAGGTACGAGTTTCGCGAGTCGTGACTGGTGCCGTGGATTTGTATATTGAGGAGTAAAGGTCCACGGGGAGCAGCTTCCACAGCATTTCTCTGAAGGAAATTCGGTCTGCGGGCTCTGCGGGCTCTGCGGGCTCTGCGGGCCTGCGCGACTGATGGCTGACGCCACTGCCCGTTCGCACTCTGCATTTGGTCCAAGTGGCCGTGCCGCCGGCCCACTGTGCCGCCCCTCCGGCGACAAGCACACTGTATCTGCGAGGGTCTTCCCCCCGAGGAGGCGCACGACTCGCCACTGGGAAATTCGGTCCCGCGCGCGCCCTCGGCGCCGCCCTCAGGACTCGCGCAGGACGCGAACGTCCATCACCCTGATGGCCTGGGCCTCGTCTAATAAACGCCCTGCAAGTGTTGACACCCTGATTGCCTACACTCACACTCACAAACGCACGCGCGCGCGACTCTCTCTCTCTCTCTCTCTCTCTCTCTCTCTCTCTCTCTCTCTCTCTCTCTCTCCCCCACACACACACACTCAGACGGCGGTGAGGGATGCGGGTTGCCTACTCCATTCGTCATCGTCGGCGTGCACCTCGTCCGACGAGGCCGCGCCGCTCGCAGTGGCGGTTTTGATTAATTCGCGAGCTGCTTCGCCGCCGAGCCGGAAGTCGGCCGGGAATCCACGCAGGACCGGAAGTGGCGCTCTCCTCGCGGTGCGCGGCGCGGCATCCTGGCTTCCGGTATCACCGTCGCTTAGTGGGCCAGAAGACCGGTGGAGGCGGTCTAAATCCTGGACGGGTTTTGAGCTCCATAGCCGCTTAATGGGACCCGAACCGAACGCGTGACCCCGCCAATGGATTGCTCTCCGAACGAAGAGTCCGTTGGTGGTCACACGTTCGGTTCGAGTCCTGTTTAGCGATAGAGTTCACGCGGCCTGCGCCGGTATTCTGGCCCACTGTGCGTGGGCCGTGTCAGGCCGCCAGCCGCCACTCTTCTCATCGTCCGATCGGAGATTGCTTCAGAAAACAACATCCCACCCCGTCGTCTGCGGCGGGGCAACTGTCTCATGATTTGCGAGGAGTGCGGGAGGGAACTCCCCTCCTTTCCCCGAGCAAGCTCACGCTTTCCGTTTTTATTCTCCTGACTTATTTTTTTTTTTTTTTTTTTTTTTTTTTGCTTTTAGGGACGAACTGTTTGCGCCTCTCTCTCTCTCTCTCTCTCTCTCTCTCTCTCTCTCTCTCTCTCTCTACCTCGGCGCAGTTTGTCGGCGCGCCGCACGGTCCGTCGTAAAATAGGAAGCAGAAGCCACTCCATCAATATTTGGCGAGATGTTGCACCGAGATGGCGTAAAACGCGCAGGCTGGGTGATTATGGAGAGAGACGCGGGGACAGCCAAGTGCTGTTGGTGGTGGTTGGAAAAGGGGTTGGGGATAAGGGGGGGGGGGGTTTCTTGCCTCAGGACACTCAGACCAAAGTGGAAGCCAGCCCTCCAACAGTTGGCCACTGTAACAGGCCCGGGTATGGCTACCCCCGCCTCCTTTCCACACATATACACGAAAAACAAAAAAAAAGAATTTGTTGTTCTGACAACAAATTGATAGTCCGCCTGACAAATTTTTCTTGTTTTTCCCAAAATCAACATAAATGTTTGTTGGCACAGCTCATTCTTTTTTCTTTCGTGCACGCACACACGCGCTCTCACTCGCACACACACATAGCCCGTGTTTGTTGATGCGCCAGCACAAGACGATTGCTTCTTTCTCGTAACGACGTACGCAGGACGACGGGACGCGGACGGGCAAATATAATAACGACCGGCTGGCGCGACTGTCTCTTTCATACCGTGTCGCTCCCACGCACCCCCACGGCGCGCCCCGCGACCAGCGCGAGTGGCACAGAGCGGCCGAAGTAGACCACCGCTCGGAATCAGGAACCTGATAGGACAGAAGAACCCGCCGTTGTCTGAGCGCCGCCGAGTTGCTCTCCAGCCGCAGCCTGGCCCTGTGGCGGTGTAAATGGGTCGGACAAAACGGACAGAACAAGGTCGGACAAAATTTTTTCGGCCTATTCACGGGCAGGTGAAATTCGGCCAAGTCGGACAAAAGAAGGTCGGACAAACGATGAGCACCGGAAAGAGGGTAGCATCTGTCGTTCCGATCCTCATGGCGTCGAGTAAATTGAGACGCACGGAGAGAAAAATCTTGGACACTGCTTGTTGTAGTTTCTGTTGTTGTTGTCTTGCCATTGTCCACGCCTATCATCGATGATGCACCGCCGGACACAACACGCCGGATGTTTTGATGGCGCCGAAGAGGAGGGTGTGGGGGTGACAGCGCGCTGCAGGCTGACAGAAACTAGGATGTCACAGTTTTGAAAGCCGGTGACGCGGACGCCGCGTTGGCGTTGGCCTGGCAGGCCAGGGGGAGGGAGGGAGGGACACATTACCCGTGACGTGGACACCCCCTCCCCCCCCCCCCTCTGGTTTCTGTCTCGACCGGAGCAAGCACAATCGCTGCCACTGGCAAACGGCCGGCAGTGTGAGTGGTGGCAGAGCGCTAAGCGCAACAAACTAACTTGCTGCCGGCGGTGGCGTGTGGCGGGGAGAAGAGGGCGCCTGCCAACCCCCCCCCCCCCCGCCTCCCGCAGGCCGCCATTCGGCTTTCAGAAAACTTTGCCGTTTGACGCATGACGGTTTTCGCTGTCAGGCCTGCCACGCGCACCACTTCCGCGCCGCGCAGCGCAGCTCGTATATTTTATTCCGCGACGCGTTGCAGTGCGGCAGCGCGGCAGCATTGCGGCGGTGGGGCGGCCATCCCGACAGGCCGACGCACGGACGGACGTGGCGGCGTTGAGGTTGAGGGCGAGACGGATGGCCTTCTCGGAAGTCGTGGGGGAAATAGCGGCTCACATCCGCCGCATCCCCCTGCAGGGCCTCTTTCTCCTCCGCCTCCCCCTGAGACCCCCAACCGAGCACTCTCTGCTCTGCGCACCTTTTAAAAGTGTAGCAATCATTCCGACACAGCCGATTAAACATCCCTCGATCTCTCATGTAGCCCCGTTGAGCGCGAGCGTTTTGTGGCTTCAGTACCTAACGTCGCGGAAAATGGTTTCTGTTTTTTGTTTGTTTTTTTTTCGCCGCCCCCCCCCCCGCGCTGGACTCATTTGTCGAGGCAAGACTGCATGGACATGTGCGCCGATCGCGAATTGTCAATAATCGGCGTGGAAATAAAACCCTAACTAACGCGTTTTTGTCATAATGTTTCTCCATGTGGCCAGGTTTTATTTGAAGTCCTACTGGGTGTGGATGACTGTGCGTGAGAGGGCTGCCGAGTCCTTGGAGCAGCGCGGCGGCCTGGCGCGGCCTGGCGCTGCCTGGCGATATTGGCGGTGCTGTCTGACCGTCGCTCAGGCGTGTGCCACCGTAAGAGAGCCGCTCAAACATTTGTCCAGGCCGCCAGGTTATTTCTCGTCCGCCCTGCGTAGTGCGAGGCAGGCAGGCAACCCCACCTCAGCCGAGCCGAGTCATTACTGGCCAGCAGGCAGGGCCACGCCAACGTCACATTCCGAAACGCGCGCTTTCGCCGCTGTCTCTGTCGCGGCCCTGATGGTCGCCCCGTGAGTGCGAACGTGACGGACACGCGCTGTTCGGAGGCAGCCTGCGGGTGGCCGGCGTGTGGGGAAGGCGCTGGCCTCAGCCGGACTTGGCCGGGACTTTCATTAGGCTCGGCCGCGCGGCCTCGGGGGCGCAGCGCCACACGTCCCACTGCCTTCGGCACCGTCCAAGTGCTACGTAAAAGCGTTACTCGGCAGCCTCGTCTCGGCGGAACTCACCCCTTGTTACTGTCCGCCGCGGCCCGCACTGAGGGGCGCTGCTTCCGAACTCGTCGCTCTGCCTCGCTCGCCGTCACAGGGCGGTGCCTCGCGGCCCCAAGGGGTGCGAGAGAGACAGAGCGAGGCCGGCGGCGCTGGTGGGCGCACTGGTGGCGGCCAGACGCGCCGGCCGGACGGAGGTGGCCCGAGTCGAGGGTCCCAAATTTAAGTCATCTGGCGTCAGGGAGAACATTAACGTTGAGTAACGGGCGGCGCGACGGCGAGGGCTGCCGCCGGGCTGCCGCCGGGCTGCGAGGAATGCCGCCGCTCTCTAACTATTTAATTTATACATACGTTAAGGAGGGGGAGGGGTACTTAGCGCGGCCGGCCGCCCCGCGTCGCCCGATAATAACGAAGGCATATTTTGCCGGGCGGAGACAGGGAGACGGGGGGAAGGCTGAATTGGAATTCCGAAAATTCGCAAATGCGAGCGCGGGTCGGACGGAGCGGGGCGGGCGAGCGGCTGCTGGCTCCTGCCGGTATGACTGCTCGGGGAGTCGGCGGATTATAAGAAGTAGAAGGGAGGGGACGGGGGAGGGGGGCTAACGCCCCGAGAGCAGAAAGGCGGCAAGCAGGGCAAGGGTCGTTGGAGCAGGGAAGACGCCAAGTCGTAACTCTCCTCGTGTGTGTGGGCGCGCGGGCCGAGTGAGTGCGTGAGTGGCTGCGGCATATAGCGCGGACACACACCAAAAAAAAAAAAGAGTTTTTTTTTCTCTGCCTTATGTGGTAATTTTTGTTTAAACCGTTGGGACGAATGCTTTAAGCAACTTGCAGGACAGTACTCCTGAAACGGACATCCATTTGCCGTTCCTGCTCACTGGGAGTCGGTCGGTGGGTGGGGCAGGCTGTGTGGGCTAGGCGGTTGGCAGTGCATGCAGATTTGCGGCGGTCAGAGCCGGGTCAGAGGGAAGACATTCTACCTGCCTGCCGCGGCCGTCGCTGTGGAGTGCACGCCACGTCGAGCACGTCACTGTCACAGTCAAGACGCGACCCGTATTCCGGTCCACAGTGCAGTCTCATCAATCATCTCCCAAAGAGGGGGAGACGATGAGTGGTGTAACCAGGATAGTATTCCAACAAAGATAATTTTCGGTTTTTAAATTTTTAAATTAAGTTTTTTTTTTCTGAATGAAGTATTAGTCTATTTCGTTTTAAGTGTTTTTTTGTACATGTGTACAGTGATTTTTTTTTTCATCCAGTAATCGCCGTCGCTGCTGCACTGCCGGCCGTTCCGTCGCGTTGCGTTTGCGAGTTAATTAAAATTTGTTGGCGCAGCAGAAAACGCTTTCGGTTTTGTGGGCGGGCCGTCCAGTGGGCTGCGCTGCCTGACCACGCCGCGCCACGCCATGCCGCGGCCCCCAGATGACAGGGCCCACCGTGTTCCAGCTGCACAGCCCCCGGGGGCCTAAGGTCATATGGAAGATAGGTCAGCGCAACCGAGATGCATGCTGGGAGACCGGACCACTAATCCGTCCCTAATCCGTCGCCGGCTGCAGCGGAGGACCGCCTACCTGGGCCGGATTAGTGGTCCGGTTTCCCAGCATGCATCTCGGTTGCGCTGACCTATCTTCCATATGACCTTACGGGGGCCGCGCCCCCCGCGCCGCGACCCGACGCCCCCGCTGCCTCCGCGTGTCCCCCGGGGCGACGCTAACGGCAACGGCGGCCGGCACATCACGTTTATCACAACGCGAGGTTTAGCCAGATTGCTAATCAGATTCCACTCGCGGGACGGATTTTGCCAACTACGTTCATAATCCTGGATCGGGCCGGGGCGGAGCGGAGCACAGGAACGACGACCCCCCCCCCCCACCCCACCCCTCCCCGTTCCCGTGCTGCAGGTTTCCGGCGTGCTCGCCTCAGTGGCGCCGGCGACGGAACGACGCCTTATTACAAAACGGACAAGCCCCGTCGTCGTCGTCGTGTCCTCCAGGAGAAAAGAATTCTCGAGGAGGCGGGGCGAAGCGGGGCGAAGCGGGGCGAAGCGGGGCGAAGCGGGGCGAAGCGGGGCGAAGCGGGGCGGGGCGGCCTGCTCTCGGGAAGAAAGCGCGTTACAAATGATGCGGACACGGCGGCGGGCTGCTGCAGCGCTGCAGGGGGAGAGGAAGGACAGGAACCCCCTTCACTCGGGCCGCCGCCGCCGCCGCGCCTCTTTCTTCCCGAACATGCTGTCTCTCTCGGTCTCGCGGCGCGCCCCGCACGAGTGCGACGGAGAAGGCGCCGCTGTGCGCCGCTGTGCGCCGCTGTGCGCCGCCGTGTGTCTGGCCATCATTTATCGCCCGGTGCTGGAACCAGCGGCTTCCTGCCCCTCATCACGGCATCCTCGTCCTCGCCGTCGGCAGGACGAGTTGCTGCCCTCGGCCGCCCCCCTAATGGGCCGCCGATGGCTGCAGCACGCCGAGCAAGACAGAGAGGGGAGGGGAAAGAAAGAGCTTCGGGACGACAAAAAACGTTCTTCCGAGGGAGGACGGCGTACAGGTGCGGTAATCGTTAACAGAAAAGTGGCCGTCAAAATGAATGATGAACTAGTGTGGAGTGTGGCCTTCGCCCGACACGAGGCACGGAGAAATCCAACGAGATTAAATTAGAAATATGCGTGTGTATAAAAATGAGATCGCAGGCGGGAGATTCTAGTGTTAGGGGGAAGGGGAGGCTAAATTCAGACAAGCTGGGTTACTAGGCCGGCGTGGGATGGCCGCCCCGCTCGGCTTACACGGCTCCAATGGCGGATCCAGCGGCCTAGCCAGCCAGTCCCAGAGTGGAGGGCTCTTGTATCCAGCACGCCAAATCAGTGCCAGGCGTCCACTCGTGTGTGTCTGTGTCTGTGTGCGTGTTCGCTCGCCGTGGATGATGAGGCAGGCGGGATTTGGCGTGAGCAGGTTTACGAGAAGCGCATACACCCCGATAGGGGCGTTGTTGCGTTATCATCGCCTTTCATTACGCGTTTCTGTCATCATCGTGACCTCATCAGCGAGGACCACCGCTCTGATCTTTCTGATCACCGTTCTGGAAGGCTGACAAAAATGGCCCCTGCGACAGGAGCGACAAAAAAAAAAGCAACGAGGGAAGTATGCGTGCAGACCGGATCGTGAAGCCCCGCCGGGCCTATGGCCATCCAGCAGGAAGACTCGTCGCCCTGTCTCTCTCGCACCCCTCGGGGGCGACCCACGGGTGCGAGAGAGACAAGGTGCCCCCGCTGCAGCGCCCTTTTGCGCCGTGCGACACGCCCCACCGGTTTCGGATATACAAACGATATTCAATAAGCCAGCCGGCCTTTGCCCTGCCCCGCCGGGGCCTGGCTGGGCCGCTTTGCAGGGGCTATTCTTTGTACGCCCCCCACCCCCACCCCCACCCCTCCCAGCCCCGCCCCGCCCGCGGCACCGTGCGTGTGTGTCTTATTGCCCGCCCCGCCCGACGCACACGACGTCGCCCCATCCCCGGATCGGTCATTTATTTGCCGTGCGCTGCCGGCTGCCTGCTGCGCGGGGCCTCCAGGAGGCGGGCCCGCATCGTCCCGGCGTCCACCTCTCGCCGCTCTCCGCGCCGCCGTCAGAGTTTTTATTTGTCGCACACGGTTAGTTGAACCCGAGAGGGAGCCGTCACGGCGAGCAGCTGCTACTGCTGACCCGGCGACCTGCCACTCCAGCCGTTCATCAAGCAGAGTCCCCGCCACGCCTCTTACCCCCCGCCACCCCTCCACGCGGCCCGTCTTGCCCAATGAATAATTGGAGCTGTTAGACATGGGGCTGGCAGTCCGCTACAGCCGCCGCTACAGTCGCCGCGCGCCGAACACGGACTCCAGGAGGCGTTGTCCAGGTACGGCCGTCAGCGCGGCGTGTGGCGTCCTGGAGTCCTGGAGAGGGGGTAGTTACGGTCGATAGGGGATCGGATTTTGGCGGAAACGCCGTGCCGCGTGCCGTCCCCGAGATGCTGGCCGACACCGTGGAAGCGGGAATCGCTGACGCTGGCGTCAGCGCGCGATCCTCGGGCCATCCGCGTCCATTCCCTGTCTCTCTCGCACTCATAGTGCGCGCCGCAGGGCCGCGAGGGAGCGACGAGCACTGCGAGGGGTCTGCCTCGGGTCTGCCGGCCCGTGGAGCGCCCGCGGATCGGGCGATAGGCAACCCGCCGCGCGGCCGGGCGCGCCGAGGGGATGTTGCCTACGTCACCAGGGGCTTGGACGGACTTGCGCGCCAAACTCCGACTGGACCGACAGACCAGAAAATAAGGATAGAGAGAGAGAAAGAGAGCCTCTTTTCCTTTCTCTGATCCCCCTTTCCGTCCCAGACACACGCTTGTCGAGTCCCTGTCGCCGGGGCTAAACACGCCGGTCCTTCCTCTCGGCGTCCCCGCGTGGATGTCGAACAGCGCGGACAGCGCGGACAGCGCGCACACTGAGCGTGGACCCACAGCCGCCACGCCACCGCGGGAGTTTGGCTGTTTGCTTCCCTCGCTCATCAGCCCCGGGCGTGTTTTTCGCTTCGGCTGGCCGTTACTCGACGAACAAGGCCGGCGTCCGTCACGGCCCTGAACGCCATGCCGGCGGCCAGGACTCTTTCCGAGAGTCGTTTCCGTCGCCCTGTCTCTCTCGCACTCACGGAGCGTCGCGTGTGGGTGCGAGAGGGACGGAGCAACGACGGGGCAGCCGGGTGTCACGCCGGTCACGCCGTGACGCCTGAGCCACGCCGTCTGATGGAGCGTGTAATGCCACTGGGTTTATTCCCGGCTGTGGGACCGGCTGGGAGCCGCAGACAGAGGGGGCGAGGCGGGCAGACCGATGGTCCTTACTCCCAGACACAAATGAGCCGCACGGGTAGCGGTGCAGCGGTGCGGTTGGCAGCCGTCAAGGCGGCCGTGGAGCCCGTGCCAGACCTCCCTATGACACCCCCGGCCCCGGCCCCGCCCCCGCCGCAGAGAGGCCATCAGGGCAGCCATCACACCGCTGCCTGCGGTCCCGCAGCCCCGCGGCGGCGCCACCACACGCTGCGACACACCTACGCATTAGGCTCCGTGAGCAGATCTCTTTACCCTGCCGAAACGCATTCACTTTGGCCCGCCGACGAGGGCCTCTTTCTCCGGCCCGCTCTGCTCATTGTGCTGTTGTGTCCGTCTGGCAGCCTGCCCCGGCGGTACGACCCAAACGCCGCCTCCGGCGCCATGCACCCCCCAGTGCCGCTCTGCCGCTACCAGAACCGCTTATACAGCTGCTGCGGGGAGGTCTCAAGTTGGGTCGTGCTTGCGGTTTTAGAGGCTTGTGGAGATTGGTTTGTCCTGCTTATCCCCCTCCCCTCCTCCTACCAGTGGCGTGGTCCAGAGGGAAAAGGGGGGGGGGCATTCAGTTGTAACTAGGAACAGTTTGCTCTCGTCCCCCGGCCCGGCTCGGCTCCGCACGGCACGCTCCAATGCCTCCCAAATTCGTTCCTCCCCGATAACGCCCTCACCGCTGCGGCGCACTTTTCCCGGCCAATTCCTCGCCACTCCCTTTTGTTGCCGCGTCGCGTCGCGTCCTTCCCGGGGCCTCGTAGTGCCGTGGCGCGGACCGCGGCCGCGAGGTGGCGCTCTCCTTCGCCGATACACTGGCAGTCCCGCGGCCGCGGTATTCTTTCCGTCTCCCTTTCGGGTTTTACACGCGGCAAAGCAGGCAAAGCTACTTACCTCGCTGTCCACGCCATTTAAGCCCTTAATGCCACTTAACGCGCCGGCCACAAAGTCCCGGCCAGAGATTTGCTGCGAATCTACTCGTTGTGCGCCGCAGCCTTTTCTCTTTATTCTTTTCTCTCTCTCTCTCTGTCTGTCGGTCTTTTTGTTTTTTCTCTCTCTCCGCTATTTTTCCCTGCTGCGTTGTGGGAAAGGATGAGGGATGAATTCATCCCCGCAGATGTAATGGGATTGCCTACACTGCCATATCTTAGCGGCCGCAGCCAACTTCAGAGAGCGGAATTAGGGGGGGGGAGGTAAGGTTGCGTTGCGCTGTGCGTTTGGCTGGCTGAATGCTGTGCTGCTTGGCTGGGCGACCCCCGCGGGGGGAGGGGGGGAGGGGGGGATCTCGCTTTTGACGGCACGAGCTCCAAAAAAAAAAAAGACAGAACGTTGTTTCTTCGCCGTTTCCCGTGTAAGCGGGGTCAAGAAAAATGGGTGGGCTCGGCCGGGTTGCCGCCGGACGGCTTAGCCGCGGATCCCCGGGGAGGCTGCCCGGCCATCCGCCCGGGGCGGGCAACACTTCTCGCTCGCACCCGCATGTCGACCAGGCAAGAAGGTGATGGGACTCTTTTTCGGCGTGAGGCCGGCCACGGTTTCAAGAAGGGACTGGGGCAGCGGTTCCCACCCAACCTTATTCGGCTCGCGACCCAAAAATGGCTGCCAAAGATTTGCGCGGCCCTACAGCCAAACATTCGCGACCCTGCGCCGTGGCAAGTGCTTGAGCTTAGCTCGCCGGCGGTTACGATGTGAGGCAGAACTGCGACAGCACTAACCCAGTCCGGTTCGGGGATCGGCCTTGCACCAAATAGCCTTTCTCTTGCAAAAATTTACGTCATTATTTTTGAATTGAAGTAACCTTAATCTTGTCTCCGGACGGTGTTTTTAATTTGGGGTCTGGCGACCCTAGGCGACCCCAAGTACCAAGCCGCGACCCTAAAATAATTTTCCGCGACCCAAAGTGGGGTCGCGACCCCAAGGTTGGGAACCGCTGGACTGGGGGGAACGCTGGGCTGGGGTGCAGCTGCAGTTGTACTGTTGGAAAAATGGGAACGCCAAATCAATATTACGAAAATATTCTGTTAAGCTTGAAACCGAACGCCGTTTCTTGACAGCCTGTCTCCCTCTGCGCAGGCGACGGCTACTCCCAGGGCCCCGTGTTCCTGGTGGAGCCGCCGCCCCTCGTGCAGTTCCTCAACTCGACGGGCGTCGTGGTGGACTGCAGCGCGGCGGGCCAGCCCGCGCCACGGGTCACCTGGGTGGACGCGGCCGGCCATGAGGTGCTGCACGTCCCCGGCCTCAGGTAAGTCACTTACGCCCTGGTTACCGCCTCTCTCGCACCTGGACGGGAGTCCCTCCGACTGCCCGAGAGGGAGAGAGAGAGAGAGAGAGAGAGAGAGAGAGAGAGAGAGAGAGAGAGACACTCACAGCGAGGAATCAGTCGTCGCCGAGCCCTGCGTGGCCCAGGCGAGCCGCTCTTTTCATAACTCTGCTCTGAATATCCGACGCATGGGGCGGCACCATCCTAATTACTGCCCTCCTCGCGCCCTTGCTCTCTCTCTCTCTCTCTCTCTCTCTCTCTCTCTCTCTCTCTCTCTCTCTCTCTCTCTCTCTCTCTCTCTCTCTCTCTCTCTCTCCTTACCTCCACACATTCCCAGGCTGAGTGGCTGCAGCGGCGCTGTCATCGGAAATGTTCGGCCACTTGATGTGGACGCGCGGGCTGACAGGCTGACACGGCGTCACGCCCGCTATCGCGTGATGACGCGGCACGTCCGTCTGTCTGTCCGTCTGTCTGTCTGTCTGTCTGCATGTCCGTCCGCCTGCTCGGTCGGCCTGTCAGCAAGGCATTTCGCTCCTTGATCCGCAGATGCGTACGCGGAGTGTGTATCCATGGTGGGCGGTTGAAATGGCTTCGATTTTACGTCACGACGAAGACGACGACGGCGACCAAGAAGAGGGACAAGTTTGTTTGTGTGGAGCGCGGCGGCGTCACAGCCCGGAGGCCGTTCGACAACCCGCCTCGGCCTGTGCTTGGGGCTGTGCTGCTCGAATAGCTCGCTGCGAATAACTTTGACCAAGTTGGACCGATGGACCGAGGTGGTGTGGCCGGGGAGGGGGAGGGGGTCTCAAGTTGGCGGGAGGGGCAGCACTGCAACAACGCGTGGCTCCGCATTCAGAGACGAAACCTTGCAGTGGACGTCGCGATAGTCGGCTTAGCTTTCCGCCAAATTTGAGCAAACTGGGCGGGACGAAGGTATACTGTGTGTGCGAGGGTCGCTGGTAGCTCCGGGGACAAGGGACTGACTGCGGGGACCTAGTTGCAGACGTGCTCTTTGAATAATTTTGTGTGTTTTGCGTGATGAGGTTTGTAGGTTCCGAGTTTCCCCCTGTATCTTTGGCCCTTTTTTGAGGGCGAATTTTTGCGTGCGGCTTGGTTGGGGGGGGGGGGATGGAGGAAGGGCCTTGGGTGTGAGGCATGCGGCGGCAGGCCGCTGTAGGCGTGTGTCTGAGCGGCCAGCGGCGTGCGGCTGGAGCGGCCGCCCCAGCCAGCAGCGCTAGGCCGCGCGGCGCTTTGCAAATTACATGAGGGGGCAGTGTGGCCGACTGAGAGAGAGAGAGAGAGAGAGAGAGAGAGAGAGAGAGAGAGAGAGAGAGAGAGAGAGAGAGAGAGAGAGAGAGAGAGAGAGAGAGAGAGAGATGAGCGGACGGACGTGCCAAGGACGTGCTAGAGAAGGAGAAGAAGAGGGAAGAATAGAGGAGAGGTCGCGTTTGGAAAATGATGGGCAGCGGAAGACGGATGGCGGCATAAACGGCAATAAAAGAGTGCGAGAATGGAGACAAACGGAGCGAAATGGTGGAGGGGGGCGGAGTGGCGGCTGCCTCTGCCCGGTCGGCCGGGGCGCGCCGGGCATTTTTAGTGACCAAAACGCACCCTTTGTGGGGACCAGGGGTGCAGTGGCCTCGCGCTCGCCTGCCCCACGGGGGGCGGGGCGGGGATGCGGCGGCCTGAAAGGTGGTGCGGGCGGGGCGGCTTGAGAGCTGCAGAGGAGCCGGGGCAGCAATATCCCACGCGGTAATGAATGGTGACAGGGGTCTATGCCTAGCTGGCTCCCCCGGGCCCGTTGAAGGGGGGTGGGGTACAGGCCGCGTCAATGCTCCGAGCCGAGATATCAACTGATCTGCGCGCGGCGGCGCAGTGCCGCACTACTCGTCTGTCAGCAGCAGCGCCCACCGCGATGCTTGAACGCCGCCGCCTCATCTTCCGACTGATCGCGCGGCCGCTTCGTGGTGAGACAGCGTCCTCAGAGATTGACGAGCCAGTCCCGCGTGGCCGCGGCATGCAGCGCCGCCAAGAGTGTGACGCCGCGCGCCGCACTCCCTCACCGCCGCGCGGCCGTGACCGTCCCACTGTGCGACCTGGGTGCTGTTGCGCGGTGCTAATGCACGCCATAAACTAGTCGTAACGCCTCCGCGCGGCGGGGCGGGGCGGGGCGGCGCACGCTCGCCGGCTCTGGCCAGCAACACGGCCCGGGCAATCCCTCTCTCCGCACTCGTTCGCTTTGCCTGCTAAACGAGGAACACTGACTGGCCGGCGCGAGCCGCGCGAGCCGCCCGGAACGCGGCGCTGCGCGGGGGTGGGGGTGGGCCGGGGAGAGATCCTGGTGTCACGCGCGTAACACGTTTTAAACAGCATTAGCTCTCCGACAGTTAGCCGGCGAGTACGTGCCGCCCTGGGAGAAAAAGGGGGGGGGGGGCTGGGCTGGCCGGAAAATGGTGAAGGTGCAGTGTTTTGCAGGTACTGTGGGATTCTGCAGCAGTTCCGGAGAGTACATGCAGTATCCAAGGGGCCGTTTGGTTGGTCCTGGTCGACAGGGAAGGCTCGGAGGCCGTGGTTATCCAGCTGGTCGGGACGTCGTGGTCCTGGACGCGGTGGTCTCGGTGGCCTTGGTGGTGGCCAGGGTGGACATGGGCGGTGGTCGTGAGAGTACCCTGTAGCCGGCTGCTGGCGGGCCTGCGGTGTACACGGCATGCTAAGCCCTTTAGTCTCGGCGCCGTAATGTGCGAGGCCGGCCCCCACGGCAGACCTGCCCCGGCCCCCCCGAGGCGCGCAAACTGCCGTACTCTTGGCGGCACGCGGAAAAAGTAGGTATCTGCAAGGGAAATCCGTGCAGGTTATTCGGCTTTAAATTGCCCATTCAGAGGCACGGCGCATTTTGGGGAGGGGAGGACCGCCACGCCGCCGCACCACACTTCCACCCATGTGAATACAAAACAAAAACTCTCTTGTCGCGGCCGTGATTTTTGTTTTTGTCCCTTTTCCCCCATTATGTGTGGGGCTGCTACTTTGCCGCTTTGGCCGTGCCGTGCCGCGCCTTTCCCAGGCCACCGCCACGTCCTGCCTGCCTGAGTGTTGCTGTCTTTCAGTGCTAAACGGTCGCACCGCGCGCCCCTCGCGAATGCCCTCATTTGCGTGTTGAAATTTCACCTCCCATGACGTGGCCTTCCCCTCCGGTCGGCAGTGGTGGGGCCCTCTCACGCCCCCTCCCTCCTCCGCCCCACGCCTGGCCGCGCGCCATCGAGGCAGATCGCAGGCTATTTTCGAATACATCTCTCCGGCCACGCGCCGCTAGAGGCGGGCTGGGCTCGTTTGGCCGTCCATGAAGGCTGCGGCCGCGCGGCAGGCACTCGACCTTTCCACCTGTCTCCGCGCAAGTCAGCCAATTAAAAAATGAGAGCGTTTCCACGTCCGGTGTTTACTCGCCGCTGGAAATATGTGTTGCTTTTCCTATCTCTGTCCGACAGGGGCTCCTCTCTTGCCCCGCGGTTTCGGAAAACAAACATTTCCGCGAATTTCCCGCGGCGAGCTGCTGCGGCCGGCCCGCGAGCAGGTATGGCGCGTTAGTGGGGCCGAAGGGAACGGTCAGAGGTACGCGTGAAATGGGCGAGTTTCGAAAATAATTACGCCAGTAGAAGGCGCCTCGGTCGAGTGGCTGCCGCCCGTTTCCGCGTATCGATGCTATCGAAGGGACGCGCGCGGCTATGGCAGCGGAGTCAAGCCAACGTTTATACCGTGCGACTCTCCCAGGCTCGTCTAGACTCGCACACCGATTACTGTTTCGATACATTCACAGGGTAATCAACCCATTTGTTTGTAAAAATTTACATTTTATTCAATAACGTATTAGACATTTTTATTCTGCCTTGAAATGAAATCCTATTTAATGCACACAAACATTAATTGTTAACAAAACGAAAAAAAATCCCAGAGGATGGGGCTGGGGAGGATGACAGTGTATCTTCATGGCGGTTCCGAGGGGCGTTTCAGCCGAGAAGTTGTCGCTTTGGCGTACACTCCACCGTGTCGGCGTGTCCATCAGGACGCACTGTGTGCCGACGACGCCCTGAAAACAGTCACCATTCCGCCTCGGATCTTATCCCGTCCCCTCCTCGCTCTCCTAGCGGGACAATGACTCCCGCACTGAAATGATAATAAAACACCAAAAAAAAAAAAAAAAAAAAAAAGAAACAAGACGCGAAGAAAAGAGGAAAAAAGGAGAATAAAAGGAGGACGGTGAATGATGATGTGAGAGGAAACACAAGAACCCACCCCGCGTCCAGGAGAGAAAAGGGGGGGGGGGGGGGGAGGGGGGGGGGGGGGGGGAGGTGAAGAAAGCGGCTCGAAAGGGAGGCGGAGAGAGATAGAGGCTGACATGTCCCGCCCTGTAGCTCATTAGGGTGGCGGCACGGCGATGTCGTTGGCCTCCAAGGGGGCTGATTTGGTCTCGTCGTCCCGCCGCACTTCCCACTGTGTCGTCCCGTCCTCCTCATCCGCGCCGACTACCTCCACAGAACTCCAAAGGATTCCGCCCCCGATAAAGAGCTGCGACGCGCAAACAGAGAAATAAAATGGATAGAACGAAAAAAAAAAAATAGAGTGAAAAACAATAGTATAAAGAGGAAGAAGAGACTGAGCAGGGAATTATTGTCGGTTCCACGCTGGGCTGGTTTGCTGGTTGGATGCAAGAACAAACCCGCCAGCCCCGCCCCGTCCCACGACTTGAGGCCGCATTGTCTCTGAGTGGGTCCGGTCTGAGTGCCGAGGCGGCCAATGAATACCGCGGGGAAATATTTTTCGATACCACGAGCGCCTGTCCTCGTATTACGTCTGTTGAGACCCAGTGTGGACCACCCGCCTCTCCCTTGATAAGGAACACATTGGAATAAAACAAGTGTTAGTTTGACTGATCTTGTCTTTGAGTTGAAGGCAAATTCAAAAAAATAAACTCAAATTCGCAACATAATTATTATTATTTTTTTCAAATATGGAAATTTAAGTAGTTGAAGCGTTACCTCAAATGCGGACCACCTCTAAGCAGAAGCTCAGCACGATGCTGATGAAAAAAGTGGTGGGGGGGGGCTGCAGTAGTGGTGCTGCAGCGCGGCCGGCCCAGTCGCTCGTGCAAGGGTTAGTGCGGTGAAGCGGCCGCCCTGGCCGGTCCGGTCCGGTCCCGGGCGCCCCATCAGGTCCACGGGATGGGCCCGGGGTGGGGGAGGTCGGGCAAGGTAACCACATGACCGGGGCAGGGGCCGGCGGACCGAACCGGTGTGGCTTTGGGGCCTGATTGCAGTTGTGACGAGGTCTTGCAGAAGCAGTCGCCGGACGGACAGGTACATGGATGACCAGACGGACGAGTTTTCTGGGCGAACAGATTTTCGATAAGTTTGTCCGGCGGCGGTCGTTGTGGGGGGAGGTACTGTGCGGCCCCGGCGCTGACCACCGCGCGCTGACCCCGAGCAGCGTGCGTGCGCGGAGACGGGGAGGGCAGCGGGAGAGAGAGAGAGAGAGAGAGAGAGAGAGAGAGAGAGAGAGAGAGAGAGAGAGAGAGAGAGAGAGAGAGAGAGAGAGAGAGAGAGAGAGACAACTTGCAGGGACGTGCGGCACTAGGAAGGGGGAGGGGCTGAAATGGGGAAGCCACCTAATGGAGTTTCGCAGTTTTGTGGTCATCATTCTCTGCTGACGAGGTTGCGAGAGGCCAGCGAAGGGTACGCCCGGGACGGAGGCCACGCAGCAGTTGTGCGGGGGGCGGGGGTGTTACAGAATGCTTCTGCTGGGATTCCCGCTGGGATCGGAGGCCACTGCTAACTGGACCCGCCGCGCCTGACCGCGCCCTGGCTTCACAGGCCAGCACACAGCGCGTGTCCCTGCTCCGCCGATGGGCTTGACGCGGAGCTGCAGACACTCTGTCTCTCTCGCACCCACAGGGAACATGCTATCAGTGAGAGAGAGAGAGAGAGAGAGAGAGAGAGAGAGAGAGAGAGAGAGAGAGATAGAGAGAGAGAAAGAGAGACCTTCAGCTCGGAATCAGCCGGCTGGATACGCCTCTGCCACGCACCCCATCACCAAGGCGAGATGAGACCGCGCCCCGCCCCGCCCGGCCCCGCCCCGCCCAGCCCCGCCCCGCGCTCGCTGACCCAACCTACTCGGGTGGAAGCACGGCCAGCAGTGAGCCGCCAGCCGCCGAGGCGGGGCGGGGCGGCCAGGGCGAGGGGAGCACAAGATTGACCAAGATTCAGTTTCAACTTTCCCGCCGAGAGTGAGCCGGGGCGGTCCACTGGGCTGGGCCATATCGCCGCGCCGCCCTCCCCCCCCCCCCCCTCCGCCCCGCCCCGTGATAAGCGATTAATGGAGACGATTCGGCCCGGCCGCCCGTTTTATGAGACGAGTCGATGATGACGCTGAGCGGGAATGAAATGGGAGCGCCTCGCGATCAGGCTCTTCATGGCCGCGGCCGGCCCGGCCATGGCAATATACGCCATGGCAGTATACGCCTGCCGGGACGCCCATGGCCTGGGTGGCATGGAGGACCCACGGCTTTTCTTCCCTTAAAAAAAAAATTAAAAAAAAAAGCGACAGACTTGTAGCCGATTTTCTCGGATAAAATCATTAACATTTCCACTAAATTGTGACACTATGTTCTGAGAGTCCCTTCAACCACCCGGCCGAAGTGAACAGCCCTGGCACCTGCTCCCGGAAGTGATTCTAATTTTAAGCCGCTGTTAAACTAATTACAAAGCACAGTGCACCGCTCGCCTAACGACGTCGGGAAGGCCCTCAAGGGCTCGTTGCGAGTGTTTGCGGGCCACAAGGCCCACACACACCCTTGCTTATCACTGCTCGCAGGGGGTCTCGGCGGGTACCACGAGGGGCGGCACGCCCGGCCCGGGGCGAGGGGTTTGTTGAGGCGGGACAGGATGCAAACCGCAGGATATGTCTGGCTATTATCGAAGGGCCGTGGGCGCTTTGCAAAGTATGCCGTTCTGGAGCACAGCAGTGGCGGCCAGGCCGAGTGGGCCAGCCCAGTGGGCCAGCCCGCAGCAGCATCGCCCTCGCCTCGCTCCTAGGCTCCCCCACCAGGCATGCGTGGCCACGTGCTTTTTGCAGTCCGTCTGACGAGCGTTTCGCGCATTGCGATGTTGTTTGTTTGCTGCCGTTTTCCTACCTTGCCTGCCACTCCCACCGCCGGGCCGCTGAGTCTTTCGCAACGGTAGTCAAGCTCACTCTCTCGCGGTGCACCGCGCCTGGTGGCAGATTGAGATTGCTTACCTTTCGGTCGAACGAGTTCCCGCTTCGAGTTGGCTTTGTTCGACCGCTTGTTCTGAGGCTTACCTGATTCGGCACAGTCAAGTCCTGGAACGGGGGTTCCGTTCCCACTTTATTTTATTTTGATTTTTTTTTAAATGTACGTATTAAAATTTTGTTTTTACTAAGTAGTGAATCGGGGAATGAATCCGGTTTCGGTCGAGTGGAACCGAATAAGAAGGCCGCGCCCTCCAAGTCTGTATACACGTCCGAATTGGGGTCCGAGTCGTAAATTCGTCTGCCGATGAAGTCCTAAGCAGCGCCGCGCAGCGCCGGGCTTTACGATCCACAGGCTGGCCACTCGACCGACGACAACTTTTACGACATTATCGATATGAAAATGGCGGCGAGGCCTTGGGATGTTGTCTACACCGTCGCGTCAAAACAGTCGGCCAGTCTGCGCGGCCGCGCACTACTTGACGGAGAACCGGAGGCTCACTCACCGCAGACACAGTTGAAAACTTTTTTTTCGGGAAAAATAATTGTTGATAAGAGGAAAGGGACTCGCCTTCCTCTCTGCAGTGGGCGACTTTCTTGTCTCCATAAGCCGGATCGAGAGGTAGAAAGGGAGAGCGAGCGAGCGCGAGAGAGGAGGAAAAAAGGCGAAGGCGAGGGAATTCCCTCGGCCGCCGCTTGGAGTCTGTTTGAGGCGTGCGGCGGCGTGCGGAGCGTCAGGAAGAGAGGCCGCTCCCAAGCCTTCTTAGTGAATATTCGCCGACACGACCGTAATCCGCTGACATCGACCAAAAGTTTGTCGAGTTTGGCGTGCAAGTCCGGCGCGCCTGTCCAAGCCTTCCGATTGGCAAGGAGACGGGCTCTTTGTGGTTCCGCGAGTGTATCACGTTACCGACGCCTGCGCCGGTCTTCCGGCCCACCGTGGAATGGTCCTCAAGAATCCTGCCCTTGCTCCTGCCTGCGCTAAGGGACACCGGCCAGAAGGCGGCGTGCAAACAAGCAGCTGCTTATGAATCGCGTCGGCGCGTTGCTTCAGGATTACTTCCCCGAAGGGGCCGACGGGGCGGGCCGCACAGGCTGTTTCTGCACGACAGCGCTCTCTCTCTCGCACTCACGGGGCGCCCCATGAGTGCGAGAGAGGCAGCCACAGGAGCGTTGTTGGGAAGCAGCCCTCAAGCACCCCCCTCAAACAAACACTTTTAATTAACGCAGTGTAGTGGCCTTTGCCCCCGTCGGCTGGTCCTCGGGGCGGCCGACGCCCTGGGCGAGGACAGCGTGCCGGATTGACTCGGTTCTTGGCGAAAATGGCCAACATTCAGCAGAGCGCCAGATTGAATACTAATAACGATGAATATTGAATAGGCGAGGCCGCGCATGTTATTGGAAGAGCATAACGAGACTGAATTTCGGCTGCGATATTTTTGCAGAAAAAGCGGGCCGCGGAAAAGGATGAGGGCGTGGTGGAGTGTCCCTGCTTCTCCTCCTCTCGTATGGCTGGCGCACGCGCTTTTTTTCTGCTCGCGCCGGTGGATCGGGTTGCGATGGCGATGATTTAAGATTTGACCTCGGAGCGTCCCGACTCGATTTCCTCTCATAATTCAGGCGCGCCTTCCGTTAAACCATCCAGGCTGTGGGCAGGGCCAGCGTGCCCCGCTGCAGGTATTGGCGCAGCCGGACCTGCCCCACCCCGCCCCACCTCGCCCCACCCCGCCCCGCCACGCCGTGCCCAGCCACTTCCCGATCGGCCACGGTATCACATGACGACGCCCATTTCCCGGGCCGTCCTGGACGCCGGCTTACGGCAAAATCCATAGCTGCCACCACGTTTGAAAACACCCGAAAAAAGACGTTAAAGCGTAGTATGTTGATAGGAAACGGAATGTCCCAAGCGGGCATCGAACCCGCAACTTATCCCTCCGGCGACGTCTGCTTGAACCTCTCCGCTACGATGCAAACTGCAGTTTATCAAGCCCCGCAGCCGCAATAACTCACCCCCCCCCCCCCGCGACCAACCCCCCGCGGCGTGACGCGACCCTGCTGGAGGCCTCGTCGCGCGGAAGACTCCGTCGGCGACAAAGTCAACAAGAGGCCAGTGCACCATCCAACAACACCATCGGAGCGACAAACGACTGCTCCTCACTCATCTCCTCCAAGTCGCCGCTAAGACAGCTTGTGCAGCGTGTAGTCCGGGCGGCTGCTGGTCAGCGACACCCCCTCTGCGCCCTTCGGTCTCCGGAGACCGCGGCCAAACTTCCCGCGCCCCGCCAGCTCCGCGCGGCTCGGCTCGCGAGGCCAGAACTTTGGGCTCTTATGAAGTAGCGACCCGGGCGTCGCCTCGCCTCTGGCCGAGGTTTGTTTCGTTGTGAATCGGAAGGTGCGGCGGGGTGGCGCGGGCGGGGCGGGGTGGTTTGTGTGGCGCGCTGCACGGCCAGTTGGGCGCGCAAGAGCGCCTTATCGTCGTCCAGCAGGGTGGCCCCCGCCCTGCCCCGCCCTGCCCCGCCCCGTCAGTCTTATTTCTCAACCCGGATGGCAATTCGGGTGTAAACACTGGCTGCAGGCGGCGGCGTGGCGAAGCACATCAGCGAGACCACCACCACCACCACCACGAAGCACTCGGGCAGCGCCGCGGTCCTCGCGCTTCGTATTAACTTTGACAAAATTGAGCTGAGACGTCTGGCCCGGGGTTCGATCCTCGGCACCGCCGCCTTGTTTCCGCCGCAGTGCAGCAGGACGGTGGTTGCGGCGCTGCAGCTGCCTCAATTGTCGCAATCCTTTTCGCCCTGCGCGCCATTACTCTGTCGGTGTACACTCTGAATGGCCGGCATTCCTTTTTATCGTTCGCTCCATTGCAGTGGGCCGGCCGGCCGATGAGAGACTGGCTGGCTGACCGCCTTTTAATGCGCGCATTAGCTCGCCTCTCGCCCAGACTGACGGAACATTGGATTGCGGTGGCCAGACGGGCGCAGGCACCCGGTGGGCCGGGAGTCTGTTTAACTCAGGTTTGGGGCTCTGGCGTCCTCAAGAAAAGTCCCGGACCAAACTCATCGTCGCTGTACTCTCATGTGTTTTGATTCGTGTGCCTGAGGACTCAATGCAAAACTATCACCTCCCTTGAAGAAATTCCCCCAGTTTCCTGTGCTGTGTGCCTTTTTTGGCGAGACACAAAGCTGCGGATTAAAAGTACTTTCGACGCTGCCCCCCCCCCCCCGGGGGGGGGGGGGGGGGGGGGGCCGCGCCGCTTCAGCCCCGCATGAAATCAGCAAGCCATGAATGCCATTTGGGGGCATGCAGGCGGGGCGAGCGGCGCAGCGCTAGTCTACCTGCCCGGGAAATTATGTCCCCGACGGTTAATCTCGCAATATAACACTCAATCCTTTTGTTCTGCCCGCAGGTATTTAGCCCGCTGCGTAACGAGGTGGGCGTAGGTGTAGGCGACCCCGATGCTCGGATAAAGAGCCTTAAATCCCGACGCCCGCCTGTCCCTGTCCGCGCCCTCTGCAGCCCTTGTTACGCCGAGATTCGGTTCATTCAGGCAGCTTCCTCGAGTGACCAGCAGGGGCGGTGCGGCTCGCGGGATCAAAGAAAAGGGCCGCTGTCGTCCTTTTTCTTTCGCCCGGGCTGAAAAGTTAAGGCATTTACCCCCTCCACGCGCGGAGTGCTGGCAGTGCCGGGACACGTGGCAGGGCGTGGCAGGGCGGGGCGCGGCAGGGCGTGGCGGGGCGGGGTGCGGCAGGGCGTGGCCGGGCGCGGCGGGGCGCGGCGGGGCGTGGCGGGGCCCGGCTCTGCAGCACCACTGTGAATAATCTCCGGGAGTCAGCTGGAGTCTTGGCCCCCTACCCCCTCAATGGGACTCGACACATGTAGGCGGAGCCGCCGACCCCAGCCGCCCCGCCCCGCCCCGCCCCGCCCCGCCCCGCCTCAGCCTGTCCCCGAGGCGCGGCCGTCGGCTGAAACTCACCGCCGCCTGCTGCGTGCCCGTCATCACACTGCGCCGCGCCCCCCCAAACTCCAAAAAAATGGAGGGAAAGAAACTATGGAGAAGGAAAAAGGCAATGCTTCCTTTCTCCTCGTGGACGCTGTCTTTCGCTTCGCGAGACGCACCGCTCAGCGTGTCTGTAAATTTCCCGCGAAATTGGTCGGCCGGAGAGGAAGAGGGAGTAGGGGAGCCGACCGGGGTGCGGTAATGTATCACTTGGGGAAGCGGCAGTCCCGCTGCCTTTCAGAGCCTTCTGAACCATCACTTTGTGCCGAATCCCCCCCCACCGCCGCCCCCGCACCCCATGATCCGCCTGTTAGCGGGGAAAGCCAAAAGGCAAACAACTCGGCTATTCCTTGTGCCGCTGGCGCGGGGTAGCCGGGCGCTGCAGCGGCTCAAGACCGTCCGCCGTTTTCCTGCAATCAAACCGGATTGAATGAATGGAGTGAGGACGCTGAGCCCCGGCCCGCAGGTGAGGCCACCGCCTTCGCTTCCGCGCGCTTTCTCTCGGTGTTTACGGTTTTGAAACCCGCGCTGCTTCCGCCCCGCCGGCCTTTGCGCCGCCGGGCAGCCGGAACCGGAAACAGTGCCGTAATGTGGCTCCGTCTGGATTTACCGGGCGGCCACCGCGAGGCTCGAAGCGGCGACCATTCGGAGTGGAGTCCGCGTCGTGCCCGCCATCGAGGTAACGGCACTGTTAATTTATACTACCCAAAGTATGCATGGTACTCACCATCCAGTGTCGCGTGACCATCGTGTGCCTTTTACAGTGCTGAGATTCGGGTTATGGGTTGGACCAAAGTAGCTAGAGTAGGTGTGAGAATTTACACACTGCATCGTATCGATTTCCCGTACATTGTTCCATTTCATTGACCACGTGACAGTTACCGCCGGCGCGGTCACAACACTTGCCTTGTTTTTATTGAACCCCCCGCGGTGTCGTCTGGAGGTAGGGCCGCGCCCCGCCACGCGGCCGATCTACGCGCCCTCCCCAAACAAGGCCGTGTTTGCATCGCGGCGTGTAAAGGGCTTTGCCGAGGTGCACGGAGGAGCCCGGTGGTTTACTCCGCGCCGCCTAAAAGGATATGAAAGAGACTCACACGGCGAGCGCAGCGTGCCAGAGGTGCGCCAACCCGGGAAAAGGATTGGGGCCGCGACCCTGGGGAGAGGAGGTGGGGGGGAAGGGGTGCGGTGACGGCGATGTAAAATGTATAGCGACCGAGTGGTAGCGGTCCCGCGCGTTTACACACAGTTTCACCGCCAAGTCCGCGTGGCCGCCGCGGCGCGCCGCCGCCGACCTAACCTCTCCTACCGGGGTGCGGGCGAGTGGCTCGCCACCCGCTGTCTCATCAGCATCCCCTTCTTTTTGGGCCCGTCGCCGGAGTCCCCTCAGCGCCCCCTAGCATTATTCACGCCATATATTTACGGGGCTGCCTCCTCATCCCCCCCTCCATCCAGCGGAATTTTATGTCCCCTCCCTCAACCCTTGCACCCCCCCTCCCCTCTCACTTTTTCGCCCAGTGTGGGACCCCCGTCCCCATCCTAAGCGGGTAGGCGGAACTTTTTGTTTACATTTTAGCAAAGTTCGTAAATAAGGTGCATTATGCGCCCTTTTGCGCCTTATCAAAAGGAGGGGGATCTTGTCCTCGGCCCGGCCCGTGAGGCCCCGCACCCAGGGGCGGCCTGGGGACCCCCGCCGCGCGGGCCGAGCCGATATCCGAAAACTGCGTTCTCTGCACCGCCAGGACAGGCAAGGCGAAAGCTCGGGCCTCGGGCAGGTGGGTTCAAAGTGGTTCGTTGTCTCCGTGTCGCGTGCCAGTTTTGTGTTTTTTTTTTTCACGCCTAAGTTGCCACCATAGCCAAGGAGTGCAGGTAGGCGCTATCCCCGCGGTCCTTCACCCGAGCTCATTCCTCCCTCGCCACCGTTCTGAAAGAAGCAGAGTGAAACGGCGCGGCGTGTCGAGGACCGCTCGTCGCTACCCCCGTCCCGTCCCGTCCCCCCACAGCGAGTGGGCGACATGGCCGGGGCTTTGCGGCGAGCGGCGGCCAGCGGGGCCGCGACGCTTGTTAGTCGGAATGGCTTTCGTTCACGGTCACGACACAAAACACCACCAACAAGTCTCTCGCGGCCATCGCCGACCTCTCGCCGCGCAAGTGAGCCATTCGCAGCGGCCGCACTGACACCATCATTTATAGAACCCCCCCCCCCCACACACACACGGATTATTAGCAGCCTCTCCGAAAACAACAACAGGAGACAAGGACCTGCTTGCACCACGCCTGCAGGGCTCCCGGCATCACGACGTACTTCGCATCGTAATTTAGCCTAGAGGAAATATTTCTTTTTAGATTGACATAATCCTGTTTGCGTTAGCTTCTACTTGCCGTCTGATTTTCCGAACAGCTTAGTTCCAGTCCACTGCGAATTGAGGTCACTGACGGGGGAAACGCCCGGAAAAGTTCACTGCCTCTGCGTAATAAAAAGTGCGAATAATGCAGTTCCCGGTCTCCGCTTCGCCGCAGCTAGCTCGTCGCCGTGGCCGTCAGGTTGCCTACTTCAAGTGCGCAGCCCGTGTCCGCGCAATGGCCACATTTTTTCATTTTTTAACGCGGAATCATTCGTTCATTATTTCATTGTGGCCTCTCCGGGGGCAGGGCGGCTGGCTGCCTTGCCTGGCTGCCTGGCTGGCTGCCTTGCCTGGCTGCCTGGCGCTCTCCGCGCGCTGCGACCCGCCCGTCCGCGGCCTCTGCGCGTCCTTTTCGCCCGGGCGGAGTGGTTGCCGCGCCCGGCGACCGAAATCGAATTGCAACTTTTGTGTTGTTGAGGAAGAGGGTGGGGGGTTCGTTGCCTCGGACTAACGAGGATGAAGAGAGTGGCGGGAAGGGGGAGGTGGGGGGGAGGAGGGGCGCCAAATGGGCTTTATGCACTCAAGTGGGGCCGCGGCAGGGCGGCCGGGGAGGTGACTCCGCGGGGAGGTTGACCAAAACAAACGCCACTTTTTCACTCCTTCCGTGGGTGCCCCGCTGGCCGGTGTGAAAAGGGGGGGGGGCCTCGGCCAGGCCGCGGGAATAACTCCTCATTGGTGAATTAGTGCACGTCGCGGCAGTCGCGTGCCCGCGCTGCCAACGACTTGCTTTCCCCTTGACCGGGCCGGCCGTGCGGCGCGACGCCCTCCAAGGGCCTTCGCAAAGGGCGCGGTGTGGTCTCGGCAAGTTTGAATCAATTTATCTTTTGTTTGCGCCGCCGCTGCCCTTTCGGCCCTTTGGGCTCGGACCTTTGCTCCCCCCGGTGGTGAAGTCGGCCCTTCGCCGCGCCGATACAGACCGCGGCGCCAGACACTCCCAAATTTCAACAGCTGAATCCACCTCGGTGCGGTGCTGGCCGTGGCCGAGTGGGCGGCCCGCTGGAACCCCCCCCCCCCCTCCGGGACTTATTCCAGACCGGCGTGTCTCTGTGCCGACAGCGCACAGCCCGGCCGGGGTCATGAAATATGGACCCATAAAAAACAAGCGGCACGATCCTGTCGCCGGACTAGCGGCTGGATCGCCGTAACACGGCGCCAAATGAAGACGGACGGACGGACGGACAGGCAGACAGACCTGCGAGGCTGTGCGAACCTCGCGCACCTGATAATGCTCGCCCCTCGGCCGGACGCACGTTCACGTCGCCTTCAGTGTGGGCGCTCGGTCCGAACCGCAGCAAAACAGACCCAGACCAGAGTGCAACCTTTTTGTTTGTTTCGGAGGGGAGAACATTCGAAGAAAAATAATCGGGACTCACCCCGCGGGAGGCAGCCTGTCTCTATATTTGAAACCGCGCAGTTTGCGTTCGCGCGTTAATACAGCTGCATTGTTTAGAAGTGCAATATTTTTGCCGAGATTTTTTTCGGAAGCGTTTTGCACTTTGCATGTGCCGCCTTTCACAATCAGCCCCTCCATCGACTTATTCGACGGGGGAGGGAAGTGGGGCAGGGGGCGCCGGGGGGACGACATGACAGCCGTCCAGGCCGAGTGCCCAGCTGCTGCTGGCTGCCTGCCTGCCTGCCTGCCTGGCTGTTGGTTGGATATTCATGGCGATTCGACCGACGGCAGCGCGGCCAGGCGCGGCGGACAGCGGAACTTCCATCACGCCACGGCGGCTGCCTCCTCGTCCTCCGACGCCGTCAGCCTTCGGGACGTGCGTCCACATACTGCTCAACAAACTCTACAAACTCAACTGTGAGGCTGGCTTTGGCCGGTCGAGCCCGTTAAAAAAAAAAAAAACAAAAAAAAAACACACACACACACTAAAAATGAGGAGGAAATAAATAATAAGGATAATGATACTGCTTGCTTGCGTACCAGCCGCGTTTTGACTTTTCTCTCTTTTCAGCTGCCCAATCATTATTCGCCACTTCGGTCATGTTTTAGACATTCCGCACAGCTCTCGGTTCGATTGTTGTCTCTTTCTCTCCAAAGGTTTTTCAAAATCCTTTTTTTTCTCTCTTTCTCTCTCTATCTCTCTCAGTCGCTGTCAACGCAGCGACCGAGCGGCCGGGAGGCATGGCTTGTTTATTGCACATTTTTCCTGCGCTTTTATGTGAAGTGGTTGGTAATAAATGATGTGATGCCTCCGGCCGCCGGTCTCGTGGAGTGAAACCAACTAGTTCAGGTTCCGAAAAGTGTCTCACACACACACACACACACACACACACACACACACACACACACACACACACACACACACACACACACACACACACACACACACACACACGCGCGCACGCACGCACGCACGCACGCGTGCGCGCCGGGAAAAGATGCCTTACATGGCTCTGGGTTGCACAATAAGTTACATTTGCCACCGGGGCCCACACCGGAAGTGACAGTGGCTGCTTCCGGTCGCTGCAGCGGACGCAGGCCAGCGGCATCAGGATGAAGCCATGTGTGAGTACCTTCCGAGACGTCTCGTAGCCGCGCATTATCTTGGGTCTCTCTCCCTCCTCCGTCTCTGAGCAGACTCCCTCTTTGAAAAAAAATACGAACAGTTGAACAGCGGATGACAAAAATAGGTTCACGGCTCACTGTAATAATATGTTTCCAATTCATGGCAAAATCATGGATAAAATTTTTGTCACTTGAAAATATAATGGCAAATTGATGACCTACTTCATCAAGGCTCCTTTATGAAGTTTTAGTGAATTTTCGTTGGAGTTGGCATAAACGAGTAGCCGTCGGGCGCGGGCTGCGGCGGCGGCGGCGGGCCTACTGCGCCTCTGTCCCTCTCGCACGCCCTGAGGGCGAGCGAGACGGAGCGACACCACCTGGAGGCCCCGTCTCCTGGAGGGCGAGGGGGCGGGTGTTCTCAGTCAGCGCCTTCTAATGACCGGTGCTCAGTGCTTTTGAGCTCCCCCCCCCTTCCCCCCGCCTGCCGGCTCGGTGGGACGGCAGCGCGTCCCTCTGCGCTCCTGCAAGGAGTGCGCCACTCACTTAACCACAACAGCTCCCCCCCCCCCTCCTTTTCCTCCGGCCGGCCCCACTGTGCGGCCGGCGCACTCGAGTCTCCCGGAGCGTCCCGGCGTCGCGGCGCAGTGGATGGCAAGGGGTTGACGAGACGCCCCGGTCTACTGGTCTACTGTCTCATTAAAATCGCACGCGCAGCAGTTCCATCCAGTGCACTGATTTCAAAACAAAAAGCACGACGGCAAATACGGTTCCCGGTCTTCGCAGGTTAGCCTTTAGTGGGCGATTTCCAGTAGGGAGTTTCTCGGAAAAACCAGGAACCCTTTTTGCCTCGAGGGTGAACTTACCGACCGGATGCATAACGACCGCGCTCGTGGGGCGCGGGTTCGAATCCCCACCACGCGCGCGACCGACTATTCCAGGCGGAGCGCATTTAGCTCGCGGTGTAGGGGCGTGGGCAGCACGGAGCCGGTACCGGAGCGAGCTGTCCTGATAAAATTAGCTCCCGTGCCGACCGCGCGGCCCGAGCAGAAAACGTCCCCGCCTGCGCGCAGCCTCCGCCTCGGCAGTGAGTGTTGACTTACACCTGGCTAAGTTACATCTCCGCCACCGTAAGCATTTTAATGCTCACTGCCTCCGTGAATGAACGAACCCCGTGCGGATGAATGAATCTAGGGAGAGGCTGGTCTGTGGGAAAATGACGCCTCCCTCTTCCGAGCGTGGCCGAGTCCGCCGTTAATGACTGCTGCAGAGAGACGGCGACACAAAAACACAAAAACGCGCGCGCGCCACTCCACCTGGCGGGCTAGTTGTAAACACGGCGCCGGCTCGGGATTTTGTCCCAGCGCCGCGCGCGAAGAGAGAAAAGGGAAAAGCTCCTCGGCGGGGCGGGGCGGGGCGGGGCGGTGCGGGGCGGGGCACCCCGTCGCACACATTACGGCGAACAATGCTGCGCCCAGGCCCGGCCCGTTTAGGTACGCAGCGTCCGGGTCGAGCCGCGCCCCGTCCTCGCTCTGGGGTGAGACAAAAGCGCGCTTTCGTGCGGCCTTTCTTATTTGTGCCTTTCAGAGCGTCGTCGGTCGGGTTTGCTTCACCGCCAACCCACCGCTGCACCGCCGCCTGGGAGGTAGGCAGAGGACCCGCCCCGCCGCACACCGCTGCGTTGCAGACCCTTGCCTACCTCCCAGGCGGCGGACGTCCTCTCAGGCAATCGGTCGGAGTAAACTCAAACAAGGCCGTGTTTGTGCAAGGGCTTGGTTACGATTTTTTTTTTTCAAATCTCAGGAAAGGTTGAAAAAAGCCATATTCAGTCGACTTTTCAAAAAATACTAAAGCTATTTAACCCTCAGATATTCCCCCAAAAAACATCTCCCTTTTTACCATGATAGTGCTAATAAAACATATTTGGAGTTGATTGCCCCAAAGGCATGCTGCGGCTACAGTACAAGAGACTGGCGTCACGAATGCGAAGCGCTGCCTGGCCCGCCGAACACGGCTGCGCATTCCTTCCAGCTGATTTGCCGCCACTGGGGCCGCCAGGGCCGCCCCCTCATCACAGCAAGCGGCGCTCCACTCCGCCCCGCCCCGCCCACACGTGCCGTTCGGGACTGCAACTTTGTTGTTGTTGTTTCGGTCCATCTGCGGTGGGTTGCGGTCCGTCCGGGTGCAAGATAATTGCAGAGGAGCGGAAAAGGCGCAGGAATTCGTTGCCACTCTCTCTTCCTCGCCCCTTCATGCGAGCTACAAATCAACCCTCCGGCCGCGGTGAAATACATGGTGCGCCGCGTTGTTCGAGTTTTCTTCTGGCTCTGTTCATCTGCAGCTGCTGGTGTGTGAGTGTGTGCGTGTTTCTTTTGAAACCCTTCTGCTATTTCTTCTATGGTGCGTCGGTGTGCGTGAGGCACGCGCGCGTGTGTGCGTTTGTGTGTTTCTGTACGCATGTCTCGAGCAGGGGGTGCCATGCTGGTTTTGGTTCTGGCGCGCCCTAGACGTTATTTATTGAGTCGCGGGTCGAACTTTTCTTTCCTCAATCAGACAGCGTTCTCCCTGTTCAAGCATTCCCCCAGCGTAAAGCAGGGGTTACGACCGAAGAAAACAGCTGCACAAAATCCAAACCTGCGCTGTTTTATTTTACTTATTTACGTATTTATATATTTTCCTCGTGATGCAGCGCGCGCTGCGCCTTGCTCGTTACGTGGGTCGTGAAGCAACGGCGGGCTCTGCTGGCAGCGTTTTATTTCGGCCAGCGCACCGCGGCCTCTGCATTGCTGCATCACGTCTCAAACGGCCTCCTACTGTTGCGGACGCGACGCCCCGCTCATTATTGGCGCTGGCCTCGGGGCCAAGGCCGGGACCTCGCCGTGGCCAGGATCTCATCCTGGCCGAGGCCGAGACCAGGGCTTTGCCGACCTCGGTGTCCGAGTGGAATCCCCGCGCACGTAAGGCCGCGCAAACCTACATCCACGCAGACCCACACCCACACACAGGACCTCTCCTCGGATTCTCCATTTTTGGCCACACAATGGCCGCGTCAGGCGAGGCCTGAGTGGAGGCCGTGCGTCCGTCCGTGCGAATCTGGCAGAAATGAGCCACATTGTGCCTGGCCGGCCCGGCCGCGGCCCCGGACGCGGCCCCGGCCCGACGGAACGGCCTCGACTTCATACGAATCTGCACATCAATAACAACAACTCGGCCGCGCGCATTGGGCTGCCTCTCCTGCTCACTGCAAGGAAAAACGACCGGCGCCCTATTTTCTTTTTTCAATTTTTATTCTTCCTCCAACTTTTCTTTACTTCATCTTTTTTTGTTCGCCGCCAAAAGCGTCCGGTCCAACTGAGTCCTTGTCTGCAGTCCTTTCATAGAAAATCAGTTCGGCACGGCTACACACACGGGCACACATCAAAACGCGAATCTATGCAGTCACACGCACACGCGGGCGCCCGCGTGCACAGTTCGACGATGACAAGGCACTGCTGTGACGGATGTACAGTCGCGAAAAGCTGTGTGTCGCCGGCTCTCATGGCGGCGTCAGGACGTATAGTTTTTACGCGCCGCCTTTTCAATTTAAAAGTTCGCTCGCGGCCCTTTCGTCTCGAGCTCAGCCTCCGCTCCGCCCCGCCCGCACTGCCGCCGCGCACCGCCGTGCCGCCACCCGCTCGCCTCCAACTAAAAGTAATCCACAGTTGTTGCTGTCGGGGGAGGCGGCGGCAGGACATTATACGCAGTGCAGTGCTGTAAAATGCACCCGTGGAACTTTTGAGCGTGATGCGTGTCAGGGGGCGCGTGCACGTCGTGCGCGTTGCGACCGCCAAGACGGGGAAGACCTCCCCGTGCAATTTCAACCAGCACCCCCGAACGTGTCCGGAAGAGCAGCTGGTTCGGACCGCTATGAGCGCACGCCCTCCCCCACTCCCTCGTACCCGTGCAGCAACCTGCAGCAACCCAGACGGGGCGCAGCTCTGCCGCCGTGCAGGGATGAACCTGAGGGGGCAAGCTGTGCCAAACTGAACACTCACACACACACACACACACACACACACACACACACACACACACACAAACACACACACACACACACACACACCAAATCAAGGGGGTATTCACTCAGGTAATAGTCGGTTGTCTGCTGTGTAATTGATCTGTAATAGTTTTGTAATGTAATTGGTAATGAGGGCAGCAAGTAGGCAAAATAAGTGGCAAGTTTGGGTCTTTTTAGACCATTGTTGCCGTTGTTACTTTTTGAGAGGTTTTTCGGTTCAGATAGATCAACATCACGCATACAAAAACTGCACCCAATGAAAAGGACGCATTTACTAATTCGCAAAAAAATTAAAACCGTCCAAAATTGCCAAAAATGCTCGTTTTACGCTTAAAATCCAGGTCCGTAATGAAATGTGTAATTGGCGTAATTGGTGTAATACTTTCGGAAAGGTAATAGTTGGTTGACCATTTCCGAGAGTGAATACCCCCTTGCACCAAATGAGGTTCCGGTCCGTCTCGCCGAATGAGGCCTTGCCCGCCACTACCGCACGCCACTCTGCCTGCATAGCGCCACGGCGATGCGATGTTTCGCGTGTGATTGATTGGCGTATGCAGGCTGGTTTGTAATTGTAAACAAGCTGTTTGTTTAGTCATGAGCAGTCAGTCTTTGTGTGTTTTGGACGCGGCCGCGCGCCGCCACTATCTCGCTGTCCACACAGCGCTCGCATTACGCGTCCAGGAATCACGTAATGAAGAAGCGTGGTTTGCTTTCAATCCGCATTTTTTTCGAAATGTTTTTAAAAATTGTCAAGAGGTGATTTTAATTTGCGTTAAATCAATAAAATGGGTTGTGTGCATTTTACATTAAAGCTAGCGTAGCTCAGAAGGATTTTTTTAGCAGATGATTTTTTTTTTTTTTTTTTTTTTTTGTGGCAGGGTTGATATTTCTGTCTGTTGCATGATTGTGAGGAAAAAGACATGATGGTGGGACAGGGACATATTAATCCCCGTCGGGTTGCGCGGGTCGCGGGCGCGGCCAGGAAAGCCAGCACTGTGGAGCTGCTTTCTCGGACTGCAGTCTGTCTCTCTCGCACCCCTGCAAGCCAGCGCCAGCCAGCGCCAGCCAGCGCCAGCCAGCGCCAGCCAGCGCCAGCCCCGGGGCCTCAGGTTCGAGCGGAAAAGTTGTTTAATGGAATGATGGTAAACTCCATGCAGGCCTGGCGGCGGCGGGCAGGCGCTGGCGGGGTGCTCTAATGCTGCGGCTCGTACCATTTTAGCGTCGCGGTCGCCTCACTCAAGCCGGGGACTCCCGGGAGAGAGAGAGAGAGAGAGAGAGAGAGAGAGAGAGAGAGAGAGAGAGAGAGAGAGAGAGAGAGAGAGAAGGGGAAGAGGCGCTGCGGACACTGCAGAGTCCTCCCTTCGCATCTGCAAGACACACCTGAAAGGCGCGCGGGTTTGGTTCGCCGCGTCAGCAGCTTATTGTGACTTTTGTTTGTTTTGTTGTTTGCGGTCCCTTTCTGATTCCGAAAGTTTATTCCGAAGAGGATGACGGCAGTGACGCGCGGCCGGGACGCGGTCCGGATGCTTCACCTGGCGCCGCGCTGCCGCTGTCTCATCAACATACTTTCGTGGCCCGGAGTGGCTCAATGAAATATGGCCGCGTGTTTCTTTTTGTCGGAGCACGCCGAAACTCGCGCGAATCTGGCTTTAGAACAGTGGCGCCGAGCGGCGGCTGGCGTCGCGAGGGGCTCGTAAGGACCCGCTCTGAATGCTATGAATAACAAGGCGCTGCGGTGGACTCCAAAAAAAAAATGTCATATTTTATTTTTACAGAAAAAGGAAGATAGAAACTCAACCAGCTGCAAGTGGTTTCGCCCCTCACACCTTTGACGGGCTCTATTCAGTTCCTGTCGGTCTTGCGAGGTCGCCCGCTATCCGTCCCGGGCGGCATTGTCTCGTCGGACACGACCTCTTTCGCGACGTTGGTTCTCCTTATTTGCTCCGCGCCGCTCCGCGCAGCACACTGCCGACTGATTCCGAAAGCCGTCTCGTCGCTCTGTCTCTCTCGCACTCATACGGGGCGTCCCGCACTGGAGCGAGAGAGACACAGTGACGAGAACGACCCGCAGCACACTCCCCCGGAAGCAGGCCGCTGATTCTCCTTCCGCTGATACGCTATCAGCTGGACTCCACTCAACAGGCGGGGAATTCACCCCCCCCCTCTCCTCTTTCACCCGCTGCGGACACCAGACAGAGGCAAAAACACAGAGGAGGCGAAATATATAGGCTCCGACTGAAGATATATATACCGCACCGTTGCCGCACCGCGTCGGCTCGCTGCGCGGCCGCGGTGTCTTGCGGGTGTAGGGGCGCGCACTGCCAAAGGAAAGTGTAAATTTCGGCGCCGTGCTGTTTTCTACCACAATGAGCCAGACCCCGATAAAACACACTCACATACACACACCTACACTTGCACACTTACATACACACACACACACGCACACGTTGCATTCAGTGGCCAGCAGCGGGAGGAAACAGGCAGCAGAAAGCGCGGCGCGGCCAGCCACGACCAGACCGTCAGGCCGGACACCCCCCCTTCCCCCCCCCCCACACACACACACACGCTTTGTTCTCCTTTGCTTTACACTTTTGGCCCGCCCGGCTGCATTCCTCCTATGAGGACTCCGTAATGGCATTGTGTTTGACATGCCATTTGCATACCATAAAGTATTAGCCGGCAATGTGACATGTCGCGGGCCACATCCCGCAGCCCCCCCCCCCTTCTTTTCCCCTCTGGACCCCATTCCTATCTGCTCCGCGAAAAGGAAATGATATGCATACATGACTCGGACGTATTTCAACATCCGCGGCAAGCGCGCGCCGCCGGCGCCGCGGTCGAACGGGTAGGGAGAAGAAGCAGTAGGAGAAACAGGGACGCGCCCTAGCGGCAGGACGAAATACGACACGGGAATAATCAGGGTTGCCTGATATGCGCTTGCTGTCGCCTACCACTCGACATGGGCATGTTTCCATCGGCTGTGTGGAGGCTGCGTGAGCCGGGCGTCCGCGCGCCTCGCGTTTGTTCCCTCACGCAGCCTCTGCCAAGGCTCTGTGGGGGCTTTGTGAGCTGCGCCTTGGCCCGCCTTTTCGGTTTTTTTCTCTTACGCAGCCCTCACTATGGCTCTGAGGAGGCTCTGTCGGACAAAATGTGATCGGACAAACCATTTGTACCCGAATTTTCAACTCGTTTACAGCAAGGGAAGGACAATTTGGTGCGTCTTTCTGCTTTCCACCACTGTGGCCACAGCATTTAGCTGCAGCGCCAGCGGATGTCCGGATCACGCACGGCCTCGCCTGGCCTCGCCCCACCAACACATAGCGCGCGCGCTTACTCTCTTACCGCGACTGGTAGGGGCGCGTACGTACCTTTCCCCGGCAAGTTGGGGACGTGAAAATTAAAGCACGCCCGGCTAACTACCGCCACTACTCATCCGCGATCATGGCGATGTGAGCGCCAGCCGCCAGCCGGGCTCAGTCTCATAAACTTGGCAAACTAAGTTTGCAAAATGTGATGTCTGCGGCTGTGCCCTGCCACAGCCCTGCTGCGGCCCTAGTGGGGCGGGCAGGCAGGAAAGAGAGAACTTGGCCTGGACGTGCAGCTCGGCCGTGCGGGCCCGGTGCGGGCCCGCTCCCTGCCGATCCGCTCGGGCCGAAACATGTCCCTGCCTGCGCACTGCGTGCCGTCCCTCTCGCACTCTAGCGTCTCGTGCGGGTGAGACGGAGTCGGCACCAGGCGGCAGCGGCATCTGGCCGGAATGCATGTCAGCAGCACGGCGCGCGAACAGGCCGCCTGCTTATGCAGTCGATGCCGTGCAGGACACCGATCTGGCCGCCGAGGAACGGCAAGGAGAGGGCGGCGCCTTCGCATGCCCGGGTAGGCAACACGCTGCACGGCCTTGCACCCGCGGCGCGGCCTTGCCTACCTGCCGGGGGCTTGGTCAGCGTGTTTCCCAGCTCTCAATGACGCGCCGGCAGGGCCCGGGCTCGAATACGCCTGTCCGACTTTTTGTTGTGGCTTATTTGGCGATACTAATAACTGGCTGCGGGGCGGTGTGCCCTGCCTGCCGCGCCGAGCCGCGCCTGCCAAAACTTTGCCGTTTGTTTATTATTCTAAAGTTTGACCAGGTAGTGCCTTGGCGCCACGGTGGCGTGCGCTTCGCCGCTTCGCATTCCTTTATTTTGCCACCTGGGCCTGGGCGCCGTGAGGCCGTCGGGGTTGTCGGAGCGGCGAGGCGAGAAGACCGAGAGGCCCTCTCCACTGCCACTGTCTGTCCGCCTGGCGGACGCGCCGCCGGGAAAAAAGTTGACGAGGCAAAACTAAATAATCTAGCGAAACGTGGAGCGGAGCGCGGGGCAGTTGGCACTGTGGGGTGACGGACTGGCGGGCGCGGGAGCGGGGCAGGCTGTGTTGCGCCGCCCGACGCCCGACGGGCAAGGTCAGTTGCCGTGTTGCCCACCAGGCGTGAGGCAGCCGCGACCGTTCAACTTGCTGTCATAGCCTGTGACCAAAAAATATGTATTATTTTAGAAACCGAAGGTTTATTTGTTAAACAAAAAAAACATGAGGAGACTTGGGTGTTCTCTGGCCATGTTCCCCGGCGCTGAAGCGCCGACAGACTGACACGGTACTCTTGGAGCCGCGCGGTGCCCACTGTGCCCCCCGCTGACGCCGCTGACGCCGCTGACGCCGCTGCCGCCGCGCCAGCCGGGCCCAGACTTCCGATCCGCGGCGAGGTGGCTGCGCTCGATGAATCGCGTCGCGGCCGGGGTATCGATCATCGCTAGATGACTGGGCTGCCTGCCTCGGCTGCCCGCCTCGGCCCGGGCGGCCCCCGCGAACAAATCAGCCGGAGCGCCGAGCTAAATCGTCTGTGTGTTTGTGCGAACACGCGCGCCCGTGTGTGTGTGCCTGTGTGTGAGGAGGAAAGCGGAATAAAAGTGAGGTGGTGGAGGAAGCGGCGCGAAGCCAGGCTCGCGCCCAGCCAGTGCGTGTGTGGGAGAGAAGGGCAGAGAACGCCGCGACCAGTCATGCCAGATAAAGTGGGATAGGAAACGTGAGGAATGAGCGGGCAATAGGCCGCCAGGTCCATCAATCACTCTCCCTCCCTCCCCCTGCTTTTTCAACCCCACCCCACTCCGATAATATGTGATAAACGTGTCAGCATCCGCGCGCCGCGGCGGCGTGTTGACCCGTCCAGCCTGACCTGCCCCGCGCCGGGGGAAGTGGGGAAGCGGAGAATGAGAGAGAGAGAGAAGAGAAGAGAAGAGAGAGAGAGAGAGAGAGAGAGAGAGAGAGAGAGAGAGAGAGAGAGAGAGAGAGAGAGAGAGAGAGAGAGAGAGAGAGAGAGAGAGAGAGGGGGACATGCCAGAAACGATGCTTGCAAGTCAGCGGCGTCAAACGCGGGATACTTGTGCGCAGCGATTTCGCATCCAAACGACTCATTGCACTCTCGCGACTTTGTTTCCGCGCTGTCCCCGGCCCGTCGCTGGCGTAAACTTCTCCGCGAGCGGGGCGGGGCGGGGTCGGGACGGACATGGCCATGATCCGCGGCAGTGGACTCGCCTGGAGTGCGCAGCGGCGCGCAGCGGCGCGCAGCGGCGCGCAGCGGGCAGGGATGCCGCTCCGAAGAATAGTCCGCCAAGGATCCTTCAGTCATGCCGCGCCGTGCCGTGTACGGTCCACCGACCACACATGTCCAGGGATCGGCAATCCGCGATCAGGGCGCCGTAAGGATGCCCCTCCAGGCTGGAGGCGGGGGCCTCGGCGGCCCCAGCGCCGCGCTGCCGTGCTCCTCCAGGATAATAAGATGTGTCGGCTGCTGGAGGGACTGGAGAGACTGGAGAGAAGGGCAGCAGGATCCAGAGCGCCGTGTTTTGCGGATCGGAACGCCATAACCACTGCTGCCATTCGTCCCCGTGTTCTCCTTCTCTCTCTCTCTCTCTCTCTCTCTCTCTCTCTCTCTCTCTCTCTCTCTCTCTCTCTCTCTCTCTCTTACTCACACACACAGAGTACGCTGTGTGCCTTCTCGAGGCCCTTCTGGAATAAGACGGGCGCCCCAACCCGCGCGGAAAGCATCGGACGGTATTAATTTGCCGGTTTATTATTCCTGCCGACGTCAATCATCGGGATAACGACGGCTCCCCTAGTGACGACGGCTTTGGCGCGTCTAAACGCGGCCAAAGAATAAAAATCGAATAGAAATCAGTGAAGTGGTGTGCGCGTGCAGAAAATAATTATTATCATGATAACTGATATTGCAACAAAAACAACGACAACAACAGCAATGTCGGCAACGGGAGTGTGTACTTGACGCTGCCTTCGTCTGTCTCCAGGGAGGTGCTGGACAACGGCAGCCTGTACTTCCCGCCCTTCCCCGGGCAGATGCTGCGCTCCAGCCTGCACGCCAGCACGTACCGCTGCAGGGCGGCCAACGCCGTCGGCGCCGTCGTCAGCAGGGACTGCACCGTCCGCGGAGGTGAGTCCCCTATGTTCTTTCATTTGAATTGATAAAGAGCGCACGGGATTTCCGGGTCCGCACGGAGGCGGGCCTTGTTTTAGAGGGCCGCCCCGCCCCATCGCGTTAGCATTTTTATGCTTATCAGCGAGAGGTCTTGCCGAATCTGCCGCTACCACCACATTGTGTGTGTGTGTGTTTGTGTGTGTGTGTGTGTGTGTGTGTGTGTGTGTGTGTGTGTGTGTGTGTGTGTGTGTGTGTGTGTGTGTGTGTGTGTGTGGGTTCTGGCTGTGTCCGTGTACATACGGCGCTCGGGGATGCCTGTATATATACGCGTTCGTTTTGGTGTTAACCCATACAAACGGCTACTTCGAGACAAGCCCCTCCCCCCCCCACACACACACGCACACACACACACGCGGCCTCTCGGTAAACCGAAACATACAAAATATGTGGTGGCACGAATACGGTACAGCCGGCGCCCAACACAGCCGCGGTGCTGCTGCTGGCGGTGAGGGGCAAGTCCTTGGTGGGGATCCGGCGTGAAATCCTCGTGAGAATCACACTGTCGGTCCGGGGGAGCGCACGGCGGCGCAGACATGCACCGGCCGCGTGGAGGCGAGCGGCCCGGCGCCCTCCCTTATCGCGCTGCACTGGCAGCGTCACCGAGGCAAGCCAGGGCGCCGCAGTCCCACTGCGTGCTGCTGGTCGAAACTTAAAAAATACATGTGGAACATTCAGGCGTCTTACGACTAGAATCCGCGGAAACGCAAGTTTGACCGACTGTGGCAAGTAGAGACTCGCAGCCGCCGCACTCATCGCGCTGGGGCGCGGCCGTTGCCCCAGTTGATAAGAAAACTTAGTTTTCAACTTGTAGTGGAATTCATTAGCGCTCGCACGCGGCGACGTGGAGCGCGTATCGCAGGTAGCTCGCCTCGCCGGCGCTGCTGCTGCTCCGGCGCGCTTGGTTGCGGGTTCGACTCCCGGTCGAAGCGACTTCGACTGAAGCAGCAGCAGCAGCAGCAGCGTAGCTCCGTTCATTTATCATCCGACGTCTCGCAAGGGCTCTGCAGGCTGACTCTGAACAGTGCAGGCGGTCGTCGCTCTGTCCCTTTCGCGGGGCGGGGCGGGGCGGGTCGGGGCGGGGCGGGGCGGGGCGGGGCGGGGCGGGGCGGGGCGGGGCGGGGCGGGGCGGGGCGGGGCGGGGTGGGGCGGCCCCAACGGGTGCGAGAGAGGCAGCGGCCGTCGGGGAGCTGCCTGCGCGCGTCGCTGCCCCTCGCGCTGCGGCTTTACGACGCCCTGCCAGTCGTTCGATCGCTGTCCCTGCCGCACTCATGGATGGTTCGGGAGGGGTGCGAGAGAGACAGAGCGACAAAAGCGCACTTGGAGTCAGCCTGCAGGGGTAGCGCGGGACCCCTGCTCGCTGCACTGTTCATTTTATTCCCCACACGCGTCGGAAACGAAAACAAACAGATTTCGTTCACGCTGTCCGTCGAGACGCCATTAAAAATTGGCGAAGCAGCGGCGCAGCGTGATCCGGATTGACTATCGCCACTCTCTTTGCGATAATAGCGATATTGTGCGCCGCCAAGCCGCCTCTTCCCGAGGGTATTTATCGTGACAATCAGCGCGAAGCCGATTTGCCCCTAAGCTCGACGTAGCCGCGAAAAAGGGGAGGGGTAATTGGTGAGGGGGAAGGGAAGGGGTGTGGTGTCGGGAAGGGATCGAGAGATGGTGGAATGTTGGGCGAGAAGGTGGCCGTAGTGATGTCTGGTAAGAAGGGGGGGGGGCATGGCTCCGGCTGATGCGAGTCTTGGGACAAAGGGGTTGTTGTTACCGGCGCACGGAATGCCCGGGATGGAAATCAGGACAAGGTTAGCGCCGGGGATTGCCAACCCGCCCCGCCCCGCCCCACCCCGCCCCGCCCCGCCTCGCACCGCCCCAGCCCACCCGAGCAGGTGAAGGAGGCGGGATGCGGCAATGGGGCGTCCAGGAAGCACTGCCATTGCTGCATGCAGAGGAGAAAAAAAGTTTCCATAATTCATGAGAATCAGACGGGACAGTAATCCAGCAATGGTTTGCGAGGCCCCCTCCGAGTGCGGTGCTGCGGCGCCGCCAGCAAGACAAAACTGTGATAGATAAATCATACGCAGGGGCGTGTGAGGAGCGTGGAACACGACGAGGGGGCGCCGGAGGAGGGGGAGTGAAAAAGGAGATTCGCCGTCCGGAATTTCATCCAGAAGGAGCGCCAGAATGAATTTTAAGTGTTCCGCTGCTCGCCTGTGGTGTGTGCGGGCGCGACGGGGCGGGCCGGCGGTCTGCACCTCACGACTTGCTCCGTGCATTCCTCCCTCTTAGCTGTCCTGTCCCGCCTCACGCAGCCTCGCGCCCACTGCTCTGCGTGCCCCCCAGTCAGTTCCCCGCTAGTTTCCTGTCTGGCCTCGTTTTCTCCGCCGCTCTGCAAATTATATGAAAGGGGATAGGTGTGCTGCGCGTGGCGGTCGTCGCTCTGCTCTCCGCGTGTCTCTTGCACCTGCGCGTGTACGTCTGTCCGTCCGTCTGTCTGGCTGGCTGTCTGGCTGGCTCGCTGGATGGCTGGAATTAGTGTGAACTTTAAGCGAACTGTCTTTCTAAGTGTCTGTATGTCCGTCAGTCCATCCATGGCAGACACGTTGTGAGCAGGCCCAGCCGCTGCCGGCCGCGCGCTCGTCCGCAGCGCAGCGCCCTGTCCTTATCAGCAGCTGGCCGGGTGGGCCAGAGCCGGACGCGGCCACCGCTCCGCCGTTTGATGTGGACTGCGGCACTGCGGCCACAAGAAGTCTCCACGCCGAGCCGCTACGCCAAACCACGCCGCGCCGCCGCAAGTGGGGGCGGTCCTGGTGAGGCTGGTGGGGCTGGTGGCTGGTGGGCCTGTGGGCCCTGGTGGGCAGTGCCCTGACCACTCCGGCCGAGTCACTGCTCCGCCCGCAGGCCCTTTGTGTGCAGCTACGGGGAAAAGTTTGCAGGACCGCAGCGGGACGAGGGGGCGGGGAAGCGACTATCTCAGCAGCCTGCGTTGAATGAGGCAGAGACGTGGATGGCGCGGAGGGGCGGCGCGGAGGGGCGGCGCGGGGGTCGAGGGTGCTCGTTATAACAACAAGCCGCCGCCCCGTTGTGGAGGACGGCGGCCTGCTCTTGAAGCATGTCACATTGCCCCGCTGCAATGAGACTGCAGCAGCGATACCCTTCCCCCTCCCCCTGTCTGCCGCGCTCCGCCCTGGCGGCTGTGAGCGCCTGATTGGCGAGCAGGCCAAGCAGGCCGACCTGGACGAGACTGGCCCTCGCCTGCCTGCTCGCCTAATAGTTCTATCAGCCTCTTTCAGGCCGGGCCCAGGCCGGGCCCAGGCCGGGCTGCTGGGGGCACGATACGCCCGCCCCGCATCCCCTATTGCACGGCCGAACGACCCCGAGGCTGCCTGGCGCCGCCGCCGCGCACGGCGCATGGAGGCGGTGCAACTACCGCGCCGGATGCAGAGTTGCATGCAGCGCTATTATTCTTGTTGCTTCGTGGCGTGAAATGATTGCACAAGTTCGCCGCCGGCGTGGTGCGCGGTTCGGCGCCGCCAGCCAGCCACCAGCCAGGAGGGCGTGTGTTCGATCCCCGGCCGGTCGGCCGCTGGCCGCGTTTCACGAGCCGTGTCGCGGCAGTCGCGGCACCGGAACAACAACAGCAGTATGCAGATCGTGACCCCTGTAAAGCTGCTCGCTCTCCAAAATTTTTGTTTTTTTTTACCTTTTTTTTTTTCTTCTTTTGCTCAGTGGCTTTAGCAGCAGGCAGTTCCGGGAACGGCGGCCGTCATGAACATGCACAGCCTGCTGCACGGGGCAAACAGGCGGTGCCACGGGCCGCGGAAATCGCTGGGAAAGAAGGTCGCCTCCTCTTTCTTTCATCTTGTCTGCCGGGTCCATCTCCCCCACCCCTCACGCCTCACTCCTGTCATGGCGCCTTGTTAAGGAGCGTGTCCCGTGTTTCTCTTAGGTGCCCATCAAGTTCTGACGATCACAACAATATCACTTTGGGCCGAGTAACGAGCTGGGCTTGGCGCGCTTGGCACTTCCGAGGCAGGCGTCGCCGGGGCCTCTGAGGGCCCCGCCGGGGCCGCCGACGGTTGGCTCCTTGGTGGGTCCGGGCGGCGGCCCACAGTGGGCTAGAAGACCGGCGCAGACGGCCAAAACTCTCGACACGTTTTGAGCACTAGAGTCGCTAAACATGACTCTAACCGAACGTGACCCCATCAATGGATTCCTCGTTCGGAGAGCAATCCAATGATGGGGTCACTTGTTCAGTTCAAGTCCCATTTAGCGATTTTGGAGCTCAAAAAGCGTCTAGAGTTTTGGCCTCTTGCGCCGGTCTCCTGGCCCACTGCGCGGTCGCTGTTGTAGAGGTAGCCTTGGTCAGCTTCGTTCTGTAGCTGCCGCGAAAGAGAGAGGCCAGCTATCGCTACCCAGAAGGCGGCGTTGCTTTCCAGGGTCCGCTCCGCACGGCGGCCGAGCCATTCCGGCAAGCAGTGTCCGACGCGCTGTCTCCCTCGCTCTCGTCGCGCGTCTCGTGTCGGCGCGAGAGAGACGGCGCGACGAAAGGGAAGCCGTCGCCGAGCGGCGAAAGCCACGTCACGGGTGCACGGTCATTGGGCCATTGACGGCGCGCTGCTCGGCGCTCTGGTCGCTCTGTCTCTCTCGCGCCCTCGCCGAGCACCCCGCGCGTGGGAGGGAGACGGCGCGCGCACCCTTTGACGCGGCAAGCGACGGGGTTCGGTCAAAAGCGGCAACGCGGCGGCACACCAGGAGAAGGCGGCTCGACGCGGCCAGAAAGGCTGCCGATAATGCGTGTGTCGCCGACACTGCGAAGCACGGCAGCGGCCAGGTTTCCGCGAAACGAAAAAAAAAATTGTTGGGGAAAGAACAACGAACGTTGTTGGGATGGGCGTGGCGGCCGGAATCCTGATCCCTCATTACCCGTCCCACTGCGCTTCGACAGGGTGCTGCCGCCAGACAGACGGCACGCCCCGCGAGAGAGACGCAGGCCGGGCCAGCGCCCCTGTGGCCCACTGTGCCCCTCCGACACGCATTCATACCTTCATACCTGGTGGAAGCCGTGCTGCTGCGTTGCGCCACGCCGCCCCTTGGGCACCGTTCGAAATAGTTTGCCTGTCCGTGTTCAAGAGCGTGCGGCGCGGGGAGAGGAGGGGCGCAAAGCCGCCCGCCTGGACCACTTTCCTCAAATCCCCCAAAGAGTCCGAAACATTCTGCGAGCAGGATTTTGAAAGGGGGGAACGCTCGGGGCGTCGGCGCTGTGTATTGGCATGCATGCCAGGCCGCGTAAGGCCACGCAAAGAAGCACGCGCGCACCCCCCCCCTCCACACACACACACACACACACACACACACACACACACACACACACACACACACGTGCTCACCTGCAGATACGGAGTGCCCTTCAACACGGGGGCCCGACTAGGGTTCTAAATGCGTGAAAAATATTTTGAAAAAGTGTGGAAAAAAACGTTCTTTTTCGTGTTTTTTTTTTTTTATTGGTTTACTTTTCAAGAAATATGAAAAATTTAAAAAGTAGGTAAATTGAAGCATTTGAAGTTTGCAGTTGACTAAAATATAGAAAGGTAGAACATTCTAGCCATTGAATCTCTAAGAGAAATGCATGTAAGAAAGGAGAATAAGCTATAGAACTGGTTTCCGCGACCAAATCATTCCTGCGTAGTCCCGCCATCGATTCTAACAATTTCCTTGAAAAAACAAAAAACTTTCCGTTTTTTTTTTCGGAAACGAACGGGTTTTTTTTTTTTCAAAGGTTTTTTTTTTTTTCATCAAAAATATTTTTTACGGATTTTTAGAACCTTAGGCCCGACTCGGACGAACGGACGGACAGACCGCTGAGGAGTCCTGAAAAGATCTGCATCCGATGTCGTGCGAGGGAACACGTGTGGGTTCATGAACCCTGTGTCCTCCATGTTTTGGATGGAAGGCAAGTCGGTTGGCGTCACGTTTGTGAAGTCAGGCAAGGCCACGCTCGCCGCGACTAAGGTCCGCGCCCTGATTTGTGGCCGCCCCGAGGGACACACAGCGGTTTGCCTCGGCGCCACTCCATCCGGCTCTGTCTTCTTCTTGTCGCGCGACGGCGTTTCTTGCCGCCGAGGTCGTGCGGACCGCCCCCTAGTGGCCAATTAGAAGATCCTGTGCCGCGCCTGCCGGCCAGCCGAGGAGTCGCGGTGGATCTCTCGCGCCCTTAGCCGTATGAGTGCGAGAGATCCACCGCGGGCGAAAGCACTTTTCAGCCTACAGCAGGGCCTCATCGTCGCAAACGTTGGTGTCGCGGCCCCGCGGTGCCAGGGGTAGGCAACCCGCTCCGCACCGAGGCCAATCCCGGCGGGGCTGACACCACCCCCCCCCTCCCGTGGCCTTTGTGCGCGCCTTTTTCCCCGTCCGTCGTCTGGAACCAATTTCCGTTTAATTTCTGTACCTGCCATTCAGTTGGCATGATCCAGCCCCGCGCGCGTCCCGGCCGTGGCTGCGAGGGGGCGGCTCAGGCGCCGTCGGCCTTCGTTTGTTTTAGTGAGAAGAAGGAGCAGGAGGAGGAAAACAACAGCAACACGGGAACGTTTTGAGATGCGCGACATCGCTGTAGCCGACATTGTGGTCGTGACATTTATGTTGAGTCTGCATGCGTGCGCGACCCGGCCTGAGTGAAAGTGACAAGAGGCAGACAGACGCACAGACAGACACTGGACGAGGTCATTGAATATTTTTATTCACAATATTTTTATTTTAATCTTTTATTCAATATTTTTGTGTTTGACGTAAATCGCTTTTTTCGAAACTTTTAAAAATATTAATATTGTAAGGGTAGACGCTTTTTTGGTAGACACAATGACGCCATCCCCGGTCTCGCTATGAAACCAGATACAAGTTCACTAATAGGGCGGCGCCTGAGGAATTCCCTTCATCCCTAACCAGCCAGCCCCGCCGCCGGCGGCCGGGACGTTGCTCAAACTTCGTGTTTTTTGTTGTTTGTTTTTCTTCGGCCCGCTTGCTAGCTGGGAACTGGAAATCCCCGGCAGAGCGAATGTTTGCGCTGTGGACCGGCAGGACGGTACAAGATCCGTGGCGACGCGCGCCTGGCTGGATTAAGGGGGTCTTGTCCTCGAGCGGCGCGTTCTGTTGCCCCGCCCACTTTCGGTGATCTCTCTGGGACCGCCTGCTCCCCGGCCACCGGGCCCTGGCCGGGCCGAGGCCGGGCCGAGGCCGGGCCGAGGCCGGCGCCGAGCACTATATGAACGTCGGGGGCGCGGCGGGCACGCGTGCCATGGATCTCCCCGGACGGCAGCCATTTTTTGTCCGCCGTTCGAAGGCGTTTCTTGCGCCCGGCGGGCTGCTCGCTGCCTGCGCGTCGGGCCGTGGCGGCCTCGGCGCCTCTCGGCCTCGTCGTCAGAGCCCTTCCACGCACCCGGCCGAGGCCCGACCGGGGCGCCTCGACGTGTTGGCCCCCTGATGGGCCCGTGATTCAGTGCGCCCCATTCCGGGGGTGCGGAGCGCGGAGCTCGGCGTCAATGGCGGCTCGGCCACTTCGCCGAGGCCCTCCCCGCCGTCTGGAAGGCTGCCGGCGTTCGGTTTTCGCAGCCTCCACTTCACTTGACCCTGGTCGGCCCACTCATGTCGTTGCGCAATGAATTGGCCCGGGACTCGCACACGGGCTCGCTTCTATCCTGACTGCAGCACCGCTCGCATGGTGGCGCAGACCGGGCTTGGTGTAGAGCCTCATGGCGGAGCCCAGCGCCTGCCGCGCGCAGCCCCCTTACCCCTTCATCATTAACATACATTCCTAGTGCCCCTATCAAGAGGCAGGAAATGTACCCCTGCCTCGGCCCCTCCCCCCACCACCCTGACCCGCAGCACCCCTTTGGTGTGCGCATAGTGCTACAAGCCCCTGGATCATGTTAACCGTCTGTACCATGTGGCAACGGCGCGCGCACACACACACTCACACACATACACTCGCACAAAGGCTTAAGGCAATTATTTTTTCAGCAAAAACTTAGTTGAACACGCGATGTGGCGAGGGCCGGTCATTAAGCGGCGTCCTAGTGCGTAGGTCCACGACTTGGTACGTCGGGGGGCGGCCATTAATTGCGGGACGCACTTGTCCCTCATTTGTCCATTTGCCGGCTGCTTTGCATGGAGTGGCGACGCGAGCCCTATTCGCACT